>PVJO010002969.1:102493-132390 GCA_004026905.1 Hystrix cristata
TTTCTTTCTTTCTTTCTTTCTTTCTTTCTTTCTTTCTTTCTTTCTTTCTTTCTTTCTTCCTTCCTTCCTTCCTTCCTTCCTTCCTTCCTTTCTTTCTTTCTTTCTTTCTTTCTTTCTTTCTTTCTTTCTTTCTTTCTTTCTTTCTTTCTTTCGGTCGTATGGGGGTTTGAACTCAGGACCTTCACCCTAAGTTACATCCCCAGGCTTTTTTTTTTTTTAACTCTTGAGACATGGTCTTGATAAGTTGCTAAACTGTCCAGGCTGGGCTCGAATTTATAACCCTTCTACCTCAGCCTTCTAGAGTGCTGGGGTTACAGGCATGCACCACCACACCCAGTTCCTAATAAACCTCTTATATGCTGAACTCCATCCCAGTGTCTGCTCCCAGAAAACCCAACCTGCACCAATCACCTTCAAATATTACATGTTTAGAATCTGTCACTATTTCAATGAGTTGGACAAGTTGGGCCATTCAGGAATGTACCATGAGTATTCCCCACCCCTGGCCCTTACAAACCCAAAGGGACATATTTCATAATCCACTTCAGAAGGAGTGGAGTCAGGGACAGCAGTAAATTTCTGATTCATGTTGACAAAAAACACTGCAAAGATGTCTGTGGCCAGAGAACTCCTGGCAAGAAAACAGTGGAATTTCTGCTGTTCCGTGGACAAAGTGCTACCTTTGTTATCCTTTTTTGGGGTGTGTGTGTGTGTGTGTGTGTGTGTGTGTGTGTGTGTGTGCGCGCGCGTGCAGGGTATCAAACTCAGGGCCTTGTGCTTGCAAGGCAAGCACTCTAACCACCGAGCTAAATCCCCAGCCCCCAGAGTGGTACCTTTGGAGCATTAGGAGCCGTTTTTCTTCATTCATATTCAAAAGTTGAATTTATTCAAAAGCCAGGATATATAAGGGGGTCTAGGTTCAGCATTTTTCATTCGTAGAGTCCCTGAGCTTTAGTTCTTCTGCTCCAGACTGCTCACCTCTGCCTCTGGCTTTCATGTTTATTTGATTAGGTGGGAAGCACAAAGCCCCGTCATCCTTCTTTTCTTCCCCTTCTCTTTTAGGATGGCCCCATTTATCATTACAGTAGTTTAGGGAGCAGGACAGAGTTTTGCAATAGGTTATGAGGTGACAGGCTGTGGTAGCATATTTTTCTTGCTGCTGTCTAATTTTGTTTGCTCGAAACATTGGTTAGCACAGGGTGATGCCACAGGACGCTGCCTGACGCGGCACTGCCTCCGACCTTCTCTGAATGAGACATGGAGTATTTGGGATGTGCTTGTGCACGCACCTTGCTGTACACTCTCCCTGGGAATTCACCCTTCCTGCCAGTAAAGTGTGCCTGAAGCCTCTCCGCCAGTCTTTTCCCCTCACAGAAAGATTATATCCTTCTCTGAGGGAAAATGGAAAGGGTGACTGAAAGCTGAGCATCTTTCGGGAACATCTCCTCTCATTTCCATGTTATCTGACCCAGAGACAGTGAAAATGATGCAGGGCACTGACCAGATGCTCTGTTTGCTCTGTATTACAGGTCAAGGTGGATGCATTGTATGTCCAGTACTGGAAGTTCCCTCTATGTCTTCCCCTAGTGGTTGACTTATTTTGTAGAATTAGAACTTGTTGGGAGAAAGCACAGTTAATTCAGCAAATTATCTAGAAATTAGGCCAAAGAAACACACAGGAAGTGAAAGTACGGCACACAAAAGTAGACACTCAGAGCAGAAACAGGACTTATCAACCGTCCATGAACTTCTCGACATATCCTACTTAGCCTCCCTTCCAGTTAAGATGGCACTTGTGGCTAGTTCCAGCCAAGACACATGAGCAGGATGGCTCTTCCGGGCTGAAGCAGTTGAGAGTTGGTGATTTCCATCAGAATTTCACTTTTCTAACTGCCATTTATTTGAAGACACGAGTTCAAAGTGGTAAAGCAACAAAATGGGTACAGACTGCTCCAGCCACAGTAGACAGTTTTTCTCTTCTCATTCTCTCTGGCTCCTACCACCCCCTTGGGCCTTCTCTTCTTCCTACCCTCAAGTCTCCTTCCCCGCATTTCATTTTTCCTTGAGAAAGAGGTTTAGAGAGAAAGATGTGTAGTCTGAGACTCGGGGACATAGCAACTGTTCTGGAGTCTCACTCACACAACGATTTTAGACTCGTCTATGTTGTCTGTCTCTGTGTGGCCCATGATGTCGCAGAGGGACCCATAATGCATTTCTATTGTTACTTCTACAACTGATCTTTTAACTTTAATATAATTCCTTTAACTAGAACTCGTATACTTTTAATTTATCTCCAGGGGATTGTCTACCTGGTCAGATGTCAAATATACTTAGTCTATTCTCCATTTTTAAAAAACTAATACTGGGAAATACATTTCAAGAAATTTAAAAGCAACTTATTTACTCTTGGTTTTTTCCAAGGTGGTCAGATTTTATTCCCATTTTGTGATGTTTCTAATAACTGAGAAAATTCTTACTCCTCTCTACACCAACATCAAAATACACATAAAATGAGGCATTACATTATATAAATCTCATGAAGTGAGTTATTTTTTAATCCTTTGACTATGAAAAATTAGCATCTTATACTCTTTTACCAGTATCCCAGACTGAGATTCTGTCACAGCTTCGCAGAAGTAGAAATCTTCACATGTAACATTTGAACAAGTAGATGCCTCAGCGCCCAGCTGCAGATTTTTCAGTTTTATATAAAATATGGGTCTAAGTCTTAGCTCTGTGTTCAACCTTGAATTTCCTCATGCTGCCTGCTATATTCTGGCTGCAACTGCCATTGTTGATCCCACAAGAAGAACATCAGGACTCCAAGGACACTGCGTCTCCTGGATTCATCAAGAAACTCTGCCTGGGCTGGCTCCCTGATGAGGTCCACATAGGTCATTGTTTTCTCCTCTCATTCAACCTCTAGCCCCCTTTTCCAGATGTTCATGTACTAATATTTCCCAGCTTCTTGTTATTATTGCTCTTTGGGGCCTTTTCAGAATAAGGAGTGGGAAAGTCTGCAGTTTAAACCTTATGGTTTTGAATTTTCAAGTTGTGAATTTAAGACTTTTGGTGATTATTCTTGTTCAAATGTAACTGCCTGCCCTCATAGCAAAAAAAAAGGTCTACAGAAACATCTGGACATCTTGTAGCTCTTGCAAAATAACATATTGTTCTTGATTTAAATGTAATGCAACCAGAAACATATACATTACATTTCTTTTAAAATAAGAATGTTCATCAAAATGGAGGGAGTGAGTGAATTATTTGGAATATTCAGTTTGGAGCTGGTCAATGTTAAAATCTTTGAAAGGTGAAGCAAACAACTTGGCCACTTTCAGGCTCTTCCACCCTCAGGCAGCAGGGAGCTGCTGTGTTTGATTAGCAGGAATCCAGACTGTCACCATCCAGACACATTACTGAATGATGACTCGGCGCTCAAGCTCATTAAATACTCATTAGTAAATGGTTCATGAGTGCAGGACAGAACAGGAATGGGAGTATTAGCCAAGTGAAGTCATTGTAATATACCAGCTGCTAGCCCTGTCTATTTTTGGATTTTTAAAATATACTTTATTATTACTTTTTTAAAAATTTTAGGTCACAGCAAATTTGAGCAGAAGGTACAATGATTTCCTGAATATTCCATACTCCATGCATATTTATAACTTCCCTCATTATCGACATCCCCACTAGAGTGATATGGTGGTCACAACAGATAAACTTACATTGACTCATCAGTGGTATCTCCGATGTCCGCTGCTTACACTGGACCCATGCTTGGTGTTATGTATCCTTTGGCTCTGGACAAACGTACAATGACATATATTCACCATTATAGTGGCATACAGAGTACTTTCACTACCCAAACAAACTTCTCTATCTTCCACCTGAGAAATAACTAGCTAGGCAATGCAATATGGATACCAGTTTCTTTTGCCTGAGTTCCTTTTCTCTGTCACCATGCTGCCCTCCCCCATGGACCCAACTATGTTACCTCGGACTCTCTACCTCCCCTAGACCCTGGAAACCATGACCTTTCTACTGTCTCCATTGTTTTGCATTTTTTCAGAATGTCATATAGTTGGAATTATACAGTACGTAACCTTTTCAAGTTCAGTCCAGTGTTTTTAATAGAAAGAATCAGCTTCAAGTCCTGGCTAAGTGATGTTAGGCAAATTCTTTTGCTTTTCTGGGCCTGTTTCCTCATCTGTGCCAGGCCCAGATCCTCAAAATGTCATTACTCTCCAGATTTGTTTTATTCCTCAATGGAGAGAAAAGTAATTTTTTTCGAGAAGCACAGTTATCTACAGTAGGAAGAATGATTACAGCAATTCTTGTGTCAGACCTAATCTGACACAAGAGTGTGTTTCCAAAGTTTACAAAATGTACAGAGAGTGGTCTGTGATCTAATTTAGTAGCATTTGCTGATCATCAAGTGGGGCTTAGCACTTTCTTTTTGGGCACCATCAGTTAGTTAATGGCTTTCCTTGAAGTTTTGTCAAAAGAAGGAAAAGCAGAAAATAGGAAGCCAGAAATGCCAGAAAAACAGGATGGAGTCATCCAATATGTGTGATACTGTGCCACAAGTACAAATATCTTAGAATCAACAAGAACAATCTTATCAAGCATGCAGGATCACAAAAAGGAAATTTGAATGTTTGTGCAGAGTTGTACGGTGAGGCAAATGGGGATGAGGTGGTTCAAGGCTGATGGTATTTACCCTCTTTGCACTTTGAACATTTGATAAATTAGTGAAAGCTAACGTCTCAATGTAAAATCAGCATAAGAATGACCGAGAAGCACTGACCTGCAGGCCAGCAGATCAGCTGGGTGTAGCAAATGCAGGCACCGATATGAACCAGTCAGGATCTGAGATCAACAAACAAAATTCAAGAAAAAAACAAAAAAACAAAAAAAAACTGTGATGATATTATAGCACAAAAAAACTGTCATGTAGCCCTTGAGGAAAATGAAAAGCTTTCTTCCACTTCAAGTCTGTGCAGGGTTGGAAGCCTCTTTGGTATCTGGTCCTGATGTGTTTTTTCTGTCATTCTAAAGCAAGCTAAGTTCCCCAGGAAGCAGGGACCACAGCTGTCTGTCTGTGAGAAGAACGTTCTCATAGCCTTTGTTTCCTGCTTACTGTAATAATCCATATGGCTTTTTCACAGCCAGTGCAGATGCCACTTGTGAAATGAATAGGTAACACAATATTTAAACCAGCTTCTCTTGTCTGTCTTCCTTTGCTCTGTCACCAGGCTGCCCTCTCCTGTGGACCCAAGCAGGTGGCCTTAGAACTATCTGGACTCATCCTTGTACTTCATTTCTCATTACAAAAAACTGCCTCATCTTGCTGATTTAAAAAAAAAAAAACAGCTTTATTGAGATACAATTCCCATGTCTTATAATTCACCTCTTAAATGTATACAATCTAACGGTTTTTAGTATAGTCACAGCTATGTGTAACCATCAGTTTGGTTAATTTTAGAATATTTTTACCACCTCATAATAACCTCTCTACCTTTTAGCTCCATACTCTCCATGTCCTCTGCTCCCTGTCCCTAAAAACTACTAATTTACTTTCTGTCTCTGTAGATGTGCCTATTCTAGATTTCCATATGAATATAGTTATGCACGGTGTGGTCATTTGTGTCTGGCTTCCTTCGCTTAGCTGAATGTTTTCAAGATTCCTCTCTGTAGTGTAGAATAGTACTTTGTTCTCTCTTTTTTTTCTATTTAGCAGTACTTGGGATTTAACCCAAAGCTTTCACACTGAGCTACATCCCTGGGCCTTTTCTGAAAATGTTTTATTTTGAGACAGGGTCTCACCAAGTTGCTAAGCTGCCAAGACTGGACCAAACTTGGAATCCCCCTGCCCCAGCCTCCCAGAGTGCTGGAATTACAGGTGTGTGACACCATGCCTTAGTACTTTATCCCTTTTCATTGCCAAATAATATCCACTTGTATGTATATACCACTCTTTAAAATTCATGTATCAGTTGATGGACATTTGGATTCTTTCCACTTTTTGGTGATCACGAACAATGCTGTTACAGATATTTAGGTACACGTTATTGTGTAGACATGTATTTTCATCTTTCTTGGACACGTATTAAGGAGTGGAATGGCTGAGTCATATGGTGCACTGGTCAGTTTTCCCATCACTGGGACAAAACATCTGCACCCTCAATTTAAATGAGGAGAGGCTTCATTTGGCTCATGGTTTTAGAAGTTTCAGTCCAGGCTCAGCAGAAATATCATGGTAGAAGGGCAAAGCTGCCCACTTCATGGGGGCTGGGAAGCAGAGCAGGGGAACAAGGCCAACAAGGAAGGGTCAGGGACCCGATATACAACAGATGATCAAAATATACATTAAAGGGTTGAATTTTAAAACTTCATTACGGTGAAAGACACATTGCCATTAATCCTCCTCAAAGCACTCTTGATTCAGACATACTTAGCCCATTGTTATAGTCAATTTTTTGGAAGGGAGGGTGCTGGGGATGAACTCAGGGCCTTGTGTTTGCTAGGCAAGTGCTCTGCCACTTGAACTAAACCCCCAGACCCCTCTAGCCACTTTTTGAAGCAGTTCTGGGAGTCCTCTTTCTTGAGTGTCTTTGCAAAGTATGATAAAAAAAATACAGTGGATGACATTGCTGGGCGCCATTCCAACAGAAAGGCAGACTTGTAAAAACATCAAAGTGTGTCCTCTTCTACCTTACTCACTGGATCTGGCTGTATGACTTCTGGCTCTTCCCTAAAGTCAAAATGACCATGAAAGGTAAATATTCTGAGTGATTCTGGACATTGAGGCCGCCAAGACAGTGCAACCCATAGATCCCAGGGTCATGCTGCTATGACCCACCCAGACACCCAGAAGTGTGCTTTACTAATCCTCTAGGCAGTTCCCAAGTCAACCAAGGTGACAATTAAGTTTAACCGTTGCACCTGGAAACTCTAAATTTAATCATCTGGGGTTGAGAATTTAGCTCAAGTGGTAGAGCACCTGCCTAGCAAGCTCAAGACCCTGAGTTCCATCCCCAGCACCCCAAAATAAATAATTAAATTTAATCATCTGAGGAACTGCTTGACAGCTGTCTAAAGCAGCTGCACCACCTTATACACCCACTAGCAGTGTCTGAGGGTTCCGATTTCTCCACAACTTCAACCCTTCTTATTGTCTGACATTTCGATTCTAGCTATTTTGTTGACTTCTGAAACAGTTCATTGTAAAGAAGGTGACACCTCTCTTACCTAGTCTGCTTTGTTGTTTCCCAATGTAGTCGCCCAATCTGAGTTCTGGAGTCCAACTTGATTTTTATTTCGCACCTATTTATCATCTGCTGCTCCTGGTGAATTATGGTTACAATGTAGAAAGAATTTCAGGGTTTCCAGGGAAGTTGGATTTTTAAAAAGCACCTTTATTAGGATCATAAGATTAACTTTACGTATAGTGCTGCATTAATAGGCCCTGTCTGTGGCAAAGTGGAAAAAGGGACCAGAATGGGAACCAAAAACCTGAAGTTCTAGTTGTTACTCTTCTATAAACTAGCTGTGTGACAAGGGCAAGTGCTCTACTTTGGACCTTTAGTGTCACCCAGAGACCCATGTGTTAAAGTTTTGTTCTCCAAGGTGGTATCATTGACAGGCTGAGTGTTTGCCAGGTGGAGAGACTGTTGGGACACCTTAGGTCTCTGGGAGACACACTCTTGCAGGGGACAGTGGAACCCTTGCCCTTTCCTTGTTCTCTCTTTTGATTCCTGGCTGTGAGGTGAGTGGTTTTGCTCTGCCACAGGCTCTGCCGTGGCATGGTGTCATAGCCCCAAAGCAATGGGACCAACCAGTCATGAACTGAAACCTGTAAATGGCAAGCCAAAATAAACCTTGTATATTCCTTAATTAATTCTGTGAAAGACTTATTAGGCATAAACCATGCTAAGCAGTGGAATGGGGACTGTAAATACAGCATTGAATTGGATAGCCTAAATTTTTACCTTCACAGAGTATGTAGTCCCGGGGATAAGATGGACCTTGAGTAAACAATCACATATCTGAAGAGTCAAGAGGCTTTTGTAACGCTCTGGGCCAGAGATGACGTTAATCTGGCACTGGGAGAGGAGGATTTAGAGGGCCTGAGGAGAGAATATTAAAGAAATATTTTGAAGGCAAAACTGATAAACTGCTTGGATGTAAGGAGTGAGGAAGAGGGAGGAAACGTTGCTGACTCCCAGCTTTTTGGTCTGAGCAGCTGTGGTGGGCATGGAGATGCCGTTCCCCATGACAAGGAACCCTTAAAGAGCAGCAGATATTACAGTAGGAGAGGGTGGAGAAAAAAATGAGTTCAGTTGAGGTGAAGGAGCCTGCGCGATAGTAAAGATATCGAGGATTAAGTGGATAGGTGAATTAGGGTTGCAGACATCCATGTAGGACGTATCAGCTTATGTGCATTGTTTGGACACAGGCCTGGGTTGATATTACTCGGGAAGGGAGAGCACAGAGTCAGAGGAGAACTGGGCCAAGACCAAGCCCTGAGCTGCTCCTATATTGAATGTCAGAGTCAAAAGGAAGGTCACAAAGGTATCTGAACAGATGGGCCAAAGGGAGATGCAGGAACCAAGGAGCGCGACGTTTCAGACATCAAACAGAAGAGAGTGATCCGCTGTGACCAATGCAGCAGAGATACCTAGTAAGATGAGAACTTTAGATTCAGCAACATTGATATGACAGTGATCTGAGAGTGAGCAGTTTCAAGAGAGGACGCAGTTGGAAGTTCAAATGGGCTTGCATGAAGAGTGACAGGCAGGAAAACAGAGACCACAAAAGCACACACTCTAAAAAGACAGGAGATGAACCAGCACAGGAAGTCAAGAGACTGTCTTTTTCTAAAGTATAGCTTTACTCCGAAGAGCAAGATTAAATGGGAAGAGAAATGGTACAGCAGAGGCAGAGAGGAAAGAGAGTGGGAGTGAGAAAGAAGGAGATTAAGGGGTGGTGTGAGATTTCCAGGAAAATGTGAGAATAAGATTCAGAGCATCAGTGGATGAACTGACTTAGGTCAGAAGCACATGTTATTTGTCGTGTCCAGAGAGAAGAAGAAAAGATGAGTTTGGGCACAAATAGGTCTGGTAGGGAAAGCTGAAATGGTTCTCAGCTACTGACGTTTACTTTCTCTGTAAAGTAGGAAGTGAGTAGAAAGGAGGAAGGTTATGAGTGAGGACAGTGAAGAATGTGTGACGTTAGAGACTGAAGATCCATCCCCACTTGACCATGGTGAATTTAAAGCATCATTAACAGGCTCAGTTTGGAACTTTCTCTGCAGCTCTGGGTAGGCATAGAAAAGGCTAGTACTTGAATTCATGATCCTTTGTATACTTGCCTCCATGGACAAGGCATAACACAAGGGAACAGAGTCTTCAGAGGATTGTGGGCAGTAAAAGAAACAATCCAAAATATTATAGCTGATTTATTTTTGTTTTTTTCGTACTTTTCTCAATTTACTTTTACAACAAATCAAATCAAGACAAACAGAAGTTTGTGGCAGATATTCGTTGTCTGATTACCGAGCATCCATTCCTCTTCCTCCAGAAGTACCTGTATTTATATTGGAAAATCTTCTCTCAGTTGCTCTCCTTCTACATGGGTGAGGCCAGCATCCAGGAGAAGGAGGAGCAGAAGGAGGAGGAGGGTTAGTGGAGCTGACTTATCCTGGCCCATCAAACTGCTACATTTCCTGGCCACACTAACAAGTTCTGGTTTCAACTGACGTCCCAAGCAGGTCCAATCAGAGAAAATATCGACCCTTTGAAGAGGTCGGCAAAAGAAGGCTTCTGCTGAGAAAAGGTGAGACTTCAGTTGCTGAAGTCATCTTGTAAGCTAGAGGAAGAGCCACAAAGAATTGACTAAAAGAGCAAGTATTGCTGAGACAGAGAGAGCGCGAGAGCGAGGGGGGGTAGGGGGAGGGAGGAGAGGGAGAGAGAAAGAAGAGAAGGGAATTTTTGTGACATTATTTGAAAATTGTACTAGCAATGCCCTAATAACGACCTGGTCTTTTTTGTTCCCCAAGCCAATATGTTTCCCTTTTACCTGAACTAGTTTAGATTGAGTTTTCAAAAGGGATTTTACCAAATCTAGTTTTCCCAAAGACCCCTCCCTGCATCAGCTCTTCTTTTGGAGATGGCTTGCTGTCCATATAATAAAATTTAATGGGGATGGTCAGACCTCCTTGTTGGGCTTAGAGAGGATATCAGAGGAATGTTATGTAGCCACTAAAATAGTTGAGAAAAAATTCTTTTAGAATAATATTAAGTTAAAAAAACCCAGGATTTAAATTATATATAAACATTCAGTTACAATGCTATTTTTATAAAAGACGAAGTAAATATGACAAAGCCTTACATGGACTGTTTTGAGTTATGAAATTATAGGTGATTTCTCCACCCTCACATTTTGTGCTATGCTCTGCATTTTTCTTAATAAGCATGCATCCCTAGTATGTATTTATGTAATTATTTAATTTTCAACTTAGTTAATGTTTTCACTACTGTAATGTACACTTGTATTTTTAAAAAATCAAATATTACTATAAAGAGTTTATAATAAAAAGTAGCAATCCTCTACCAGACACTGTTCCGCTCACCCTCCAGTTGTGTTTTAGCTGTTTCTTTTGGTTATATTTCCATATTTCTAAACACTATGCACAAACAATTATTTGAGATTTGTCAATTTTAGAAGGTACTTTTTGAGATTTGGTTACATCAAATGAGGAATTAAGCTGTTTTTATCACCTCTTTTAATGTTTTCCTCCACATCCTCCTAAGAAGTTATGCTACAACTTAAATTAAATTCATAATGATTTATGAACACATTGTTCACTGCTAAACCAACAGTATAGCCGTGAATGTGTGTGTTTCTCTTTTTGGATAACTTTTTCCTTCTTCCTAGAATTCTCAGTTGTCTTATATTTTTCATTTATTTCCAAGTATCTCTTGCAATTTTCTGAACAAGCTCCAATAGAGCCATCAAACGTGGAGGTGGACTGTTTGGGAGAAGACAGAACACATCAGACCACCTCATCATGATCCCACATGGCCCAGCAGCCGGAAGCAAGAGCAGCCCTCGCTGTCCTGCGCTGGTTTCCCTCTGAGTCTGCTGCACAGCCTCGCCCTGGATGGGGCAGCGGGTCTGTTGCTTCCTGAGTCTCACATCTTTCATCTTTCTTTGGTGGACGGAGAAGCATAGCTCTCACTGGTTTCCTAAGAAAGAGCGACTTGAAGGTAAATTTTTTTAGTCCTTACATACAGGAAGGTTTCAGACATCGATTGATACTTGTGCTGGCTATAGCATCTAAATTGCAAATAATTTTCACCAAGAATTTTGAAAGAACTGCTGTATGTTAGCTAGCTTCTAGAATGTAGTATGAAGTCTGACACATTCAGATTTCTATATTTTTTTTATTATTTTCTTCCCTGGAGGCTCTTTAAGATGGTCTCACATTCAAAGGCCTTGCTGTAGGAGGTGAGGTTTTGGTGCTGCTGTTTTCCTGTTAATTATGAGGGGCACATTGTATGCCTTTTCAGTTCAGATTCACACTACTTTATCAATAATTTTCTCCTTTGTCTTTTCAAATACCTCTTTCTAGTTCTCTTATTTTTGTTCCTTTTTTCCCCCAATTTTCCATCTCTGTGACCATTTTGTTCCTCATTTAGGAGATTCCTTTGATCTTTTTTAAAATTTTATTTTAGTGGTACCTTTTAGATATACATAATGCTAACATTCATCACAGGGAATTTGTACCTGTACATGATATCTTGCTGCTTCTTCTTTTCCCATTCCCCTCCTTTCAACCTCTCTTCTCCTCTTTATTTTCAAAAGTTTTGTTTCCATTTTTTCCTTCTATTCTCTTTTCTTCTTGTTCCTCTGTTCCTTTCCCCCTTCCTCATTCCTTTGATCTTAATGTCTGAGCCTATACATTGAATAGTTTATTTCAATGAATATTTTATTTTATTTCCAATAATATAATCTTGGTTTTTCATTGTTTCTATTTTCATTTTTATGTTCCCAATATCATTTCTCACCTCACTAGCAATGTTAATTGCAGAATTTAAAAAAAATCTTCTTGCGTTTTCTGTTTCGTCTTAGATGCTTTTTGCTACTTAATGTGGATCTTTTTCTTTCATGTTTGAATTTCTCCTCAAATGACCACTGATCCTCATCTGCGGTACATATTTAAACCCAAGGTTCTATGAATCGCCAGGTCGTTCCGTGCCTGCTGGGGAGGGGTGTCCTGGAGAGACTGGTTGAGTGGTGTCCTTCACCGAGTGGGCATTGGGACCTGAGCTCCTCTTTCTTTCGTGTATATCTTGCCAGAGGTTCTTTCTCTGGGTTACTTAGTTTTTCAAGAGGAAACTGCTCTTGTCCTGTGTCTGGGATATACGCCAGGTTGCTTGAATTTTGGGAACAGGGCAGGGTGAGGAGGGGCAGTCCTTCATTCTGTATGTAGAATTTCATTAAGCCATTTATTTTTTCATTAACAAATATTTACTGAATACTTATTACATGCTGGCGCTATTTTCTATACTTAGGATACATCAGTAAACCAAACAGGGAAGGATAGCTGGTCTCATGGAGCTTACAGGAGTCTGGGGACTCCCTCTCCTGTCTTACGGCTCATGTCACCTGGTAAAATGAGAGGAGGGTCCGGAGTTCACTTTGGGTGTCTTGAATCTTCCCCTTCTCCCCGCCCGCCATGTCTTATTCTTGCCCTCTGCTGGGCAGTGTCTTGATGTCAGAGTCACTCTGTGCAGTCCTGTCAAGTTGCTCCTTCTGTTCTCAACCAGCCCTCCTGACTTTATTCTTACCTTCTATGGAAATCCCAGGCCTGCGTAGGGCTCTGTGCAAGGCGATTTCCCTGCTTCCTTTGCTATTCCCCCTCAGCAGGAACTTGGAGTTTTAACTTCCTCAGACTTTGAAGTGTTCCAAAAATGTAAAAATTTTTTTCAACTTTCACTTTTACTCCTCCTTGCAGGACTTTGGTTTCTACTGTGTCTCAGGCTTGAGAGCAAAAGGCATTTGAGCATAAAGCGTGGTATGGTTAAGAAGGTGGCTGTCACACTATGTTCAGAGCAGATAATTTGCAACAATAAATGTATTTCATTCCAGCAAAAGAAAACCGAGACATAGTCCTGTGGTTTGGGGCATAATTAATGAGGTATTAAAAATTGAAAATGTCTTCCTGCTTTTGATTTCCCTGACTTCCTCTTCTTGGATTAAATGATCATGAAAAGACATGTGTGCAGGTGCTCGTAGCTTTTCTGTTTTCTCTTAAAACCTAGTACGGGATCTTTCAGATCAACTGACACAGATATCCCACAGTTCCATCCAAAAAGCATCTATTCTGAGCACCTTTGGAGACTGCTTGTTTTACTCCAGTTTGCCAAAGTAAATAAAATCTCCAGTTTTACTACAATGATTTAATCTTCCAAAAGCAACCATAAAACCTCATTTTACAATGAGTTTCTATTTTGAAGGAAAAAAATACAGTTTAAGAGTTTCTCAGTGGGAGGGGGTTATTAGAATATCCTATATTGAAATAAAAGCATTAAGTTGATTATAAATGATTATAGTAACATATTATGCAGTTAATTGATGTGTTGAAAAACTTTTATGTGTAACATTGTTTAGATTCCATTTACATTTTGAAAGTGTATGGTAGAGAAGTGAGACATTCTTGCTTATTACAATTATGTTCTTATCTCAGAAAATAGATAGATCTTTTGCAAAAGGGAAAGGGACCAAGAGATGCGGGGAGAGAAGGAGAGGGAAGGAGAAGGAGATGAAAAAAAGAGTTAAGATGTGTTAGGTGCATGGACCAACTCCTCATGAGGAATATAATCATCATGTACTACAACCATGTGCCAATAAAAATTTAAAAGATTGTGTCCCTATTTCGTAGTTTAATGCCAATAAGAAAATTTTGCTCTTTCTTGTACAGAGTTATTGAGTTATCTTTTTAAAACCTTCGAGTTTTGTACTTTTGATATCCCTGCAGACCTCTGAGGCACCAAGAGGTGAGGTCGTTTGCCCGGTGTCACCTAGCTAGAAAGCTGTGGCTAGAGGATTAAAACCCCTCTGCCTAGTTTCAGAGCCTGCTGTCTTTATCATGTGTATTACAGCCTCTCTGAGGTATAAATAAAACAGCTGGACTGTGACATTAAATATGAATTAAATATTTATACTATTCATATTAAATATTAAATACTATTCGTATTAAATATGAATTAGTATACATTTTAAAGAAACCATTAAAAATAAAAAGGTATAACTGATAAACCAACACTGAAGATAAGACGAAATACTACAAAATACTCATTTTGAAGTAAGGCAGAAAGAAAAGTAAAAAGAGCAGGAAAATAGGAAAAAAACCCAGCAAGATAGCACCTATAAATAAAGCAATATCTGTAACTATGTCAGTTCTAAGTGCTCCAAACAACTCATTTAAAATGGAGATTATAAGATTGGATTCCAAGTTAGGCCTAATCTAGTGCTGTCTGTAAAAACTTATTTTGAATATAAAAATCTGAATATGGGTAAAGTAAAATGAAAAAAAAAGAGACACATTTTGAAAACACTAATCAAATGTTGGAGTCATTACATTACTATCAGACTAAGTATACTTCAGAACAAGGATTATTACAAGAGATAAAAAGATTTACAATATAAAAGGGGCCTTTCATCATGAAAGCATAGTACTCTAGAATATGTATATCATAAAAGAACAGCTTCAAAGTACATACGAAATTCCAAATATAACTGCAAAAATTCACAATTACAGTCGGGGACTTCTATACTCTTTTCTCAAGAATTATTGGAGAAAAATGGAAAATCAATGTGGATATAGATGAACTGAAAGACACTATCAGCTAATTTCATGTAGTTGCTTTCAATAGGAGAGTTCACCTAACAAAACAGAATATACAGTCTTTCTAGATGCATATGGAAATTTCACCAATGTGGGTCATATTTAGGGCCATAAAATGAATCTCTACAAATTTAGGAATTGAGATCTTTCTCTGAAAACAATGGAATTTTGAAAAATCAAATAGAGAAACCTATCTAAAACTTATTCTAATATTTGGAATAGGTCTAAATAGCACATGGCTTAACAAGAAGTCACAGAAAGATTAGCAATGATTTTTAAGCTGAATTAAAATGAAAACAATGTATCAACACTTGGGGTAAGTAGCTAAAGCACTCATTAGAAATATAGAACATTGAGACCTTACATTAGAAAATTTAAAAATGTTTCCAATCAGTAACTGACATTCCCAATAGAGGGACAAGAGAAATAAAGAATACAAGGAAAAAATGGAGACAAAGCTTTTGTAAACAAGGAGGGAGGAGGGGGTGAAGGGAGGTGAGGGAAATGGGAGATAAAAAGAAGCGGCAAGATATATCATGTACAGGTACAAATCCCCCATGATGAACGTGATCACTATCTGTATAACGTTACCATTAAAATAAAATGTACCATTAAAATAAAATGTACCATTAAAATAAAATTTAAAAAAAATTGACATCCCCTAGCTCAGAAACTTAAACAAGAGCAAATTAAATCTACAACATGAGAAAGAAAAAAATAAAGATATGAGCAAACATGTATTGAATGGAAAATTGAAACAGGAGTGTGGTACACACCTGTGATCCCAGCACGCTGAGATTCAAGTTCAAGTCCAGCTGGGCAGTTCAGTGACTCAGCGAGAGCCTAAAAGTTAGACAGAATTTAAAAATAGGTTGGGGGGCTTAGTTTCAGTGTGTGTGTGTAGTTCAATGCATAGGCCCTGGGTTCAAGCCCCAGTAAAACACACACACGGAAACACACACACACACACACACACAGAGAGAGAGAGAGAGAGAGAGAGAGAGAAAACAGAAAGAATGCCTTGGGGACAAAAAACTGAAATCCTGAAATAAAATCATATTTCAAAAAAATCAGCCTAGACAGATCAAGAAAAAAAAAGTGATCATACAAATTACCAATACCAGGAATTAAAGAGGGAGTATCTCCTTTTATTATATAGACATTAAAAAAAAATGAAGACATATTAGAATCAAATTTGTGTCAATATATTTGATAATGTGAATGAAATAGACTAATTCTTTTGAAAGAAATAAACTGGTGGGATTTTATCATGAAGAACTGGATAACCTCATTATCTCCAAATTTAATAAATCAATAAGTTGTAATTTAAATTATTCCCAGAAAGGAAATGCCAGATGCAGATGATCTCACTTACGAATTACTCCAAACATTTTTATTAGTATATGTTTGCTAATAAAAACACTCATCATGGGGAACTGGTACATGTATCTATCACATCTTGATCTTTTTTACTTCCCCTTTTGCTCCCCTCCCCTCACGTCTCCTCCCAAATATTTAAGATAGAAATGGTACCAATTATATCAAGAAATTTCTCAAGAAAATGCAAGAGAAGGAAACCCTTTCCAACTCACTTTATGGGGACAGTATTACCATGAAATCCAAGCCAGATAAAGACATTATAGGTGACAGATGCAGATAGGTGGAAAATATTGACAGAACTGTACTTTCAAAGATATTGAGGTTGGATTATATGTTGCATTTGTGCCTTCAGAATGATAATGAGAGACAGAGCTGTTAAGTGCAGACTGAGCCCTTAACTGCAAAGCGTGAGAACAAGAGAGCTTTCTAAACATGTCCTTCCTCATACCCTCGTTATATGTAGCAGAAGGACAACTACAAGTGAACAGTAGGATAAAGACCTGTGAGAATTGCAGACCTCCAGTGATATATGAAGATCAGGACCCTAGTAGAGAAAAACTGCAATCCTAAAAAGTGAGAGGGGGACAGACTTCCTCCCCAGACCTTCTGGAAGTACATGGGAGCCCACCTTTCCCTCGTGAGGGCTACTATTTTCACAGTGCTGGAATATATAAATGAAGTCTGTCCACACGAGGCAGCAGGGATTTCCCTTCGAGAGCTGCTCCCATCTCTTCCCTGACCAGGCCAATAACTAGAGTTCGGTCTCAGAACAGCTCAGCTGGGGATGTGCTGCTCTTGATAAGAGAGAAAAATGCCTTTGAATGTAAAGAATTATAAGAACTAGCTTGCCAAGCAAGTGCTCCTGGGATTGTAGTTTGAGGCTGCATGATCGAGGGAGCTGTGGCCATAGACAAGTTCTACCCACACGAGAATCACGGTGCTGAGGCGCAGAAGGAGCCAGGCAGAAGACATCCTTCAACCTTTCTCCTCCTGCCTTTTGATTTCTCATTGTGATGGCTCCTATTGGTCAAATCCAACTGGAGTCAAAGTCATGAGAGCTTGGTTGGTTCTGTCAGTAGGGCTCAGCCCTCCGAAGCAAAGGACAGGACAACAATTGGATTAGTGGTGAGGAACAGAGAATAAATAGACGAGGATGCCAATCTCCTTTCCAAAAAGCTGCTTCAGAGGGCAAAACAGACCTTTGTGAGGCCTCCATTGATTGTAGCTTTTGCCACCTGTGAATTTATCTTTGGCCACTGCTGGGACACTCCCAGGATACAAAAATTTTAAAAAAATTATTGTTATTAATCTTAGTTTGAAGCTTTCAACCCCTGAAAAAGTGAGAGGATAATTTTATAAAGTGAAGGAATAATAAAACCAGGAAGAGAAACTAGATTATCCATCTCTTGGCCTGTTTTTCAGTTCTCTACCTGAACTCCAGAATGATCCCTGATTTTTTTCACTACTGATCCTGATTTACACAAATGCTGAAGCCTCACCTGATGCTGACTAAGGGTCTTTGGGCTTCTAGGCAGGCTGAGTAAGATGTCAGTCCTGGAGCAGTGCTCAATAAAACCCTGGCCTCCTCAAAGATCGGGAAATGGGTTTGAGTGGTAACTGTAGAGAGGCCACTAAAAAAAAAAAACTGGAGATGTAGTTGGCAGGTCTGAACTTTCTTGGGTGAACTTCATTGATTTCCTGTTGTTCATAACTGTAACAAATTATAGCTGCACACAGTGTTTTCTGTGCATTCTTAAATAACAATACTGATAGTATGTGACATTTCTCTGAGCTTTAGCTGTGTGGTAGCTTCCTCTTTGTATTTTTTTCCAAATCCAGAGGCAAGAATGACTTTAGTAAACTGCTTTTTTCAAGTGTATGAAGACTGCTAATTCCCTTTCAATATTCAATCTTTCCTTTTTCCTTTTACTAATGGAAATCTCTTACAAGATTTTAGCTCTTCTTTAGAGCTAGAGATGGCTGTACGCTTTCCTTACCACTGAATAAGAGCAAAACTGACCGCACTTCCTTAAAAGAAGGCATTTCCCTTGTACTCTCTCTCCTTTCCCTAAAGGAATCAGATTGCACACACGCTGGTGAGCCCGTGTTTAGCACGCAAACTAGGATCACCCTCTGGGGATTGATCATGGAAGAGACCTGTCTTGGGTCTTCCATTGACCTCTGGACTACTGTATGAAAAACAGTTAACATCTGTCTTGTTCAAACCTTTATTACAGCAGCTTAGACTAAACCTAACTAACATATTAGGACTCATCTGGCAGTTACATACAACGATCACTTCATGCAAATTTGTCTGAGATGTTCTTCTGTAATTCTTAATTCCCTATCTAAATAAACAAGTGGCCAAGCAAAATATTTTATTGAAAATCAAGTTTTTATTTGATTCTTGTACAATTAAGTGAATAGCTCAGAAAGAAATGAGCATGTGTTTTAATGTATGTTTTTAGAATTATTGCCAAGGATGGCTGGCTTCTTCATGTGTTTTTCTAACTCTCTGTTTTTATGAATGTTTTTCATATTTGTGGTTCTCACAGCAGATTGTGTGCAAGATTCTACAGTGGAAAAAAACATTCATGACTTTATTCACTTTTTCTTCATGGTCTGACATCAGCTATATGTGAACTGCTGAAGTCAGGCCGTGTTTCCTAACTTAGGAAAGAGTACTGATTTGTGCAGAGTTTATCTTCATTTTAAACACATTGATCTAGTGAAAGTAACTAAAATATCATATGCAGGGCTGGGGATTTAGCTCAATGGTTAGAGTGCTTGCCTTGCAAGCACAAGGCCCTGAGTTATATCTCCAGCACCAAAAAAAAAAAAAAAAAAAAAAAAAAAAAAAAAAAAAAAAACATGCAATGCAACAGAGTAAAAGAAGTAAAAAAATCCCTGAAAACTAATCTTTCGAATCCTATCATTCATTTCATAAACAATAGTTAGAGTTATACTGCTGTGACAGTGCTATACTCAGTGTTTCCTTGACACTCAAGCTCTGATTTCTGTGCCAAATGCCTGTAATACAAGGAAGGGAAAAGAAACTGCATGTTTAGTATAAACCTTTAAATTGTAGGGTAGGGGCTTCTGTAAAACAGCATCTCACTAAACCTCCTAGTGCAACTTTCCCCCAGCTCATTACTAAAATATCAACTTAGTAAAGGATGAAAATGGCACTATCAAAAATTGGCAGTAACAACTAACTACTGCTAGAATTTTGGAGAAGTTTCTAGTTACTCGGACTTATTCCATGAGAAACAAGGAAAATCTGCCTAACTGGGAGCAAGTACAAATCATCCCACCTCTACACCCAACTAACGACTTCGTAGATCAGAAACAAAATTGTTCTAACCAGAGACTGAGGGATGTCAAATATCTCCTTCTCACAATATAGCTATACAAAAGGGAAAATGTGTTTAGTTTTTGCTCTATGGTAAGGATGGCATCCAAGCTTTGTACAGTTGAGCAAGTAGACAGAAAGTGGGATCAATAATCCTACCTACCTGTGAAACTGCACCTAATACAATTCTCTGTCATCCACTGCAGCTCGACAAGGCTGAAATGAAGTCTGCACCCTCCATCCCCATACCACCAGCACCACTTTTCTGGTTCTCTGATGCCAAACAGAATAATATAAGGAAAGCTATAATGCCCCACAGGCTTTGCTGAGGCCTGTTTCTGCACTCTTCTCCCTACTTGAAATGCTTTATTTGCAGAGATAGTATCGTCTCAGATGCAGCCTGTCATTCCCTGAAGATTTATCCTCAGTTTCCTAGGGGTCGCAATAATTTATCAGGGAAGAAAGGACAGCTGAGGGAGCAGAGAGGAGGGTTTGGAAGGAAGAGCATTATGGTGGCACCCAACAGCTGCCCTTGTATAGCATGTGACACCCTTCAAGAACTAAAGAGGAAAATAATTTAAGATAAAAATAAAGTATGATATGTAAAGAAGACAAACATCCTAAGGATTAGGATGTTCCCGATAAAGGAATGAGAACAATTGAAGCAGCAATAATTAAAAACATAAGCCAAAAAACCTTTCTTAAACCTAAAAAGAACTCGAATTATATATCTCAGAACTCAAAATATTCTAATTTTAAAAATCAACAAAAAGAGGCTTAGACATATCTTACAAGTTTTGAATTATGGGAATAAAAGAAAAAGATTATCAATGTATCCAGACAGAAATGTAACAGAATTTAAATGAGAATTTTTCTTTTTTAATTAAAAAATGTTTTCATAAACATATAATAAGAGAAGAACAACAGTTATTACAGTGTTTATCATTATTATTCAAAGTAGTTAATGTTAAATCCTCCAAAAAGCTGACTCCAAAGGGAATTCTATGTGCAAAAGATTTATTAAAGGAGGTTGGGCGCTGTGGTACATACCTGTAATCCCAGCACTTAGGAGGCTGAGGCAGGAAGATCACTATGTGTTTGAGGCCAGCCTGGGCTACCTAGTGAGTTCAAGGCCTGCCTGAGCTATATAGCAAGAACTTGTCTCAAAAAAAAAAATGATTTCTTGGGGAGATAACTTTTAGGGGGAAGGGACCCAGCAGAGGCAGGAGACAGCCTTCATACTGTAATGTAACTCTACCCTCTACACAGACAGAGAGAGGGAAGAAAGAGGTCAGAGTAGGTAATCTCAGTCTCTAGCACAATTTTAAGAAGGTTTCTATCAGACTGATGGGAAGTTTTTCAGCCAACTTCTCCAAGTCCCTCAGGTTCTGGCAGAATCTTCATTAGCACCTTTGCCACACTTGGTCACTCAGTAGCTCCCACCAGTGTGTGGTAAGTCTGGATGCATGGTAAATATGGCAGTGCTGGTCAGCTGCACTCACTGCAGCAGGAGGTCTGAATAACACAATTTCACAGCTGCTACATGCAGTCAGCTAGAATCCTAAACCCCAGGAATATAGATGATAAGAATCAACACAATCTTAAATATGTACCTTTCCATAGCCTGTTAGGAACTGGGCTACAAAACAGGAGGCGAGTGGTGGGTGAGCAAGCAAAGCTTCATCTGTATCAACGGCCACTCCTCTCCACTCACATTACTGCCTGAGCTCTGCCTCCTGTCATATCAGTAGCATTCTCATAAGAGCAAGAACCCCACAGTGAACTGCATGTGCCAGAGTCTAGATTGCATATTATTTACAAGAATCTACTGCCTGATGGTCTGAGGTGGAGCTGAGGTAGTGATGCTAGCACTGAGGAGCAGCCGCCAATATAGATTAACATTAGCAGAGAGGTTTGATTGAACAGAGACCATAATAAATCAATTGCTTGCAGACTCATATCAAAACCCTATCAGTGAGTGGCAAGTGACAATAAGCTATATCTGGTGGGAGGCTTTATAGTGGAAAATTAATTGGGATACTTCAGTTATACAGTTGCATCTGGTGGCAAGCTTTAAATCAGAATTAGACATTTATTTTAGCCTCATGTGTCCCACCCATTATTTTATTTACCACTTCTATTTGCACATCTTTTGTGCACTGTCAACTTGTCTCAGTCACAGTTTTGGTAAGTCCACAAGCTGACCCTAGCCAGAACGAGTAATGAACAGACACCACTGGAGAGCTTCTTTGAAAAGAGAAACATTCAGTGATGAGACAGCAGGGGACTCCCAGACTGCCAACAAAAAGAAAGTTGTATTCAACCACTTAACAGTTTACCCCGAGTGTCAGTCTGGTGGCACATTTGTTTATGTACTAATTCATTTCAACCAGTTAATTCTTGTTTGCACAAGATACACTCATATGTCTATTTGTTTTATATCAACTATTTTTTGCATACTTTTTTATTTAGAACCTTGTATTCACCTTTGATGTTTGTTTATAGTGAACTCTAATAAGTTCTAGTTATTTTCTTTCAGTAATCTGTGTTTATTTTAGATGTGAAAAATAACCTATAATTTTGTGCTATACTCTATAAAAACTCTTACCATAACTACATTAGATATAGTTTTTATACTTCTCCAGAACTCAGTGATATTCTTTTACAGTACAAAATGGACACGTTTGGGACTTTGAGACTGAATAGGAAGGAAGTGCCAAAAGATCTGCAAAAGAAAAAAATGAAAAAGGGAGAAATGTTAGCATATCAGAAAGGAAAAGTCTGTGTTTGAAATGGAAAGACAAAAAAGACGTCTCCTTATTGTTAATTATTCATAATACAGCAATGATAGAACTTGAAAGAAGAAACTGAAAGAAGAAACAAAACTAAAGAAGTGGTCAATGATTATAGTAATTCCATGATAGTGTCGAGAGCTGGTCAGCATCTAACAAGCTATCCTGTATCAAAAAGCAAGGAAAAAGTATTATTATAAAATATTTATGTGCTTTCTGGACCAAACAATATGGAACTCATTTGCTATTTATTCACAACAAGGGGGTCAAAAAGTCATTTATAATTTGGATTAGGTCTACTAGGCAAGAGAATTGAAAAATACAGGATAGCTAAATGCCAACCAGGACGTCCATCATCTATGTCTTCACCATTACTTTTAGTGGGTAGACATTTCATTGAAATCATACCACCCACAGGAAAAAAAGTCCAACATGACAGTGTAAAGTGTGTTGTTCAAAGAAAGACAATAATGCAAAAAAGAATTTGGGAAGAGACTAGATACTACTGTCCAGATTGTAACATTGCATTGTGTATTGGCTATTTTAAAATACACCATGCACAGAAAAAGTATTGAATAAACTTTATATTATCTTATAGAATTAACAAAAAATATGCAATTTTTTGTTACCCTGTATTTAAATAATTGGACTGGTAAGTGCTTTTAAAAAAATCAAAAGCATTTCTTAAATTACAGGATACTGTTGGATACTGTAGCAGGTGATTCACATTTTCCAACCCTGCTTTGTATAATATGTGGCAACCAGCTATCCAACAAAGCCATGAAATCTTCAAAACTGTTTCACCATGTGGAGACCAAGCACTCTGCATTAAAAGACGAGCCTTGGCTCTTTTATTTTTTAAAGAAAAAAATGTGAATACAAAGGAAAAAGGCAATTATTGGAGACCACCACTTCATCAAATGTATCTGCAGAGATATCATTCTTAGTGGATAACTGCACTGTTAAAGCTAAGAAGTCCTTTATTATTGGTGAAAAGTTGATTCTTCTGGATGCTGAAGACATTTGTCATGAACTTTTAGGAAAGGCTGCAGTTCAAAGAATGGCATATATTTCTTTCAGCTAGAAATATACTAAACAAATTGATACAATAGCAAAGGATATTGAGGAATAATTGTCAGAGAAGATTAAGGAGTCACCATGGTGTGCAATCCAGGTTGACAAGTCTATCAATGTTGACAACAAAGTAATAATGCTGTTTTTGTGCAATATATTTTTTCAGAAAGATGTGCATAAGGATAAGCTATGTGCACTTTTGTTGCCAACCAGTTCTACAACACAAAACTACCATAGGCAATGTTTAAACGGTTACACATCAGGAGAACTGAATTGCTCACTTTGTGTCAGATGGAGTAGTTGCCATGACTGGATGGCTTTCTGGTTTCACTATTTGGATCAAAGAGGTCACTTATGTTAAGTCTATGTACTGTATCATTCTTACAGAAATGCTAGTTAGCCACAAAATGCCATCTGAATTTAACAATGTTTTGCAGGGTGTGATTAAAATGATCTACCACATTAAAGCACATGCCGTCTTCTCACTCTCTTCCTGGAGTGCTGTAAGGAGATGGACAGAGCACACATGCACACATGTCTTCTGTTATATACAGAAGTGAAATGACTTTCCGAAGACCAGAATTTTGAGTTATGAGGGCAAGTCCAGAGGTTTTTTCTAGAAAAACAGTCACCATTTGGAGCACATTTCAATGGCACAGAATAGGTTGAAAACTTGCTTACTCGTGTGATTGCATGACATATTCAACCTGCTCAACAAACTCAATCTGACACTTTGGGGGAGAATTACAACTCTGTTCAAGTTGGCAGATAAAGTGGCTGCATTGAAAGACAAACTGGGATTATGGGGTAAGGAAAGAACATAGGAATTTTTAATATGCTTCAAACTTTAGCAGAGATTTTGAAAGAGACTAAGCCAGGGCTTCTTTTCTCCTAGTTGGTGCATGATCAACTCTCTTAGCTTCTGAAAGAGTTTGAACATTATTTCCCAACCACAAAAGACCCCCAAACTTGGAAGGAGTAGAGCCACAACCCATTTGCAATAACCCAGGTAAATCGACTTTGTCTGCGCTAGAAGAGGATCAACTTCTGAAGCTCACAAATGATGGCGGCCTTGAAAGTATGTATGAGACAACTTCAAATTGCCATGCATTCTGGATTAAAGTCAAGGGAGGATATCTTGAGATTGCCACAGAAACACACGAAAGCCTGGTTCCATTCCCAACATTATGTCTTTGTGAAGCAAGGTTTTCAGTACTGACAGTAACAACAGGAGATTACAAAGTAGATGGGATATAAGGGACACACTTTGAGTGTCATTGTCTCCCATCATCCCAGATGGATCAAACTAGTTGCAGGAAACAAGTTCAGGGCTCCTACTGATTCTGCACTATGGTGAGTTGTGTAATTATCTTATTATATATTACAGTGTAATAATAGGATTAAAGCACACGATAAACAGAATGTGCTTGAATTATACTGAAATCATCCTCCCACCCTGGTCCAGGGAGATAGTGTCCTCCACAAAACCAGTAACCGGTGCCAAGAAGTTGGGGACTTGTGGATTTTGTTGGTCTTTTCAAAGAGCCAACTCTGGGTTTCTTTGATTTTTCTCTATTGTTTTTATTTTATTCTCTATTTTGTTTAGGTCAACTTTATTGTTTCCTTCCTTCTGCTAGCTTTGAATTTAATTTACATTTCTTTTTATAATTCCTTAATATGTTATGTAATTGACTTAAGATCTTTCTTCTTTTTGATGTAGGCATTTATAGCTATAAATTTCCCTCTGAGCACTGCTTTTCCTTGCTGCTTTTTTTTACTATATCCCTTAAGTTTTGGCAGGCCTATTGTGTTTTTGTTTTCATTCAACTCTAAGATTTTTCTAATTTCCTTTGTGATTTCTCTTTGGAGCCACTGATTGCTTAAAAACATGTTGTTTAACTTTCACATATTTATAAACTTTCCAGTTTTTCTTCTATTATTGATTTCTAACTTCATCCCATTGTAACTGGAGAAGATGCTTTGTATAATGTATATCTTTTAGAATCTATTGTGACTTTTTTTTCTTATCCGCACTTGAGAAAAATTTGTGTTCTGTTGTTGTTGAGTGGTGTCTTAGGCATATGTTTGTGATGTCTTATAGGTTTATGTGTTCTTATTTCCTCTATTTCTTATTTACCAAATTACGTTGATCTATCCATTATTGAAAATGGTGTATTTAATCCCAAATAGTATTGTAGAATTGTCTATTTCTCCCTTTAATTCTGTTCACTTTTGGGGGGGTTATGGGCATCAAACTCAGGCCCTTACTCTTGCCAGGCAAGCGCTCTACCACTTGTGCTAAATCCCCAGCTTCTTCTGTTCATTTTTGTACATGCATTTTGAGGATATGATATATAGGTATCTAAATATTTATTATGTCTTGTTCCTCTACTAAGCCTTTTATCACTATATTATATCCTGGTGTTATGTAACCTTTTCTGAATAAAAGCCTATTTTTTATACTAGTGTAACCAACTCAGATCTCTTTTGGTTACTATTTGCGTGCAGTACCGTTTCCCTTCTTTTACTTTCAACCTGCCTTTGGATCTAAAACTAGTCTTTTGATGACAATGTACAGCGAGGTCATTAAAAAAAACAATGACTATTCTGCCAGTAGTTTTCTTTTGATTGGAGAGTTTAATATGTTTACATTTAATGAACAAGTGAGAAGGAGTATTTATTTTAGCCATTTTGCTATTCAATTTCTACATACATTATAGGAATTTTTGACTGTTCTTCCATTACTGTGTTATTTTGTGTTTAATAGATTTTTTTCTCATGAAATAGATTCCCTTCTCATTTCTTTTTGTGTCTAATTTATAGTTATTTTCTCTATGGTTATCATGGGGAATACATTTAAAATTTTGAAGTTAAAATAATCTAGTTTGAGTTTATACCAACTCAACTTCTAAGCATACAAAGACCGTATCTACCTTTATCGCTCTGGCCCTCTCGTGTTACTAATGCTGTAGATTACAACTTTATACTTCATGTGTCCAATAACATAAAGTAATAATCACTTTATGCATTTGTCTTTTAAATCACAGAGGAAGTCAAAAGTGGAGTCACAAAGAAAGTTAAATAAACACAAGATTTTATAGTTGTTCACATATTTTCCTTTCCTGGATATTTTTATATCTTTTGAGTTACTGTCTGGTGTTCTTTCTTTTTAATCTGAAAGATTCTCTTCAACATTTCTTTTTTTGGTGGGTGTTTGAGGTGGGGTCTCACTGTGTAGTTTAGGCTGGTGTTGAATTCACTATGTACCCCAGGTTGGCCTTGAACTCACAGCAATCCTGCTGCCTGAGCCTCCCAAGTGCTGAGATTACAGACATGCACCACTACACCTGGCTCTCTTTAGTATTTTCTATGAGTCAGATCTACTGGTTCGAAATTCCTTTGGCTTTTGTGAATATCTTAATTTCTCTCTCTCTCTCTTTTTTGTTTTGGGTACTGGGGATTGAACTCAGTGCCTCATGCTTGCGAGGCAAGCACTCTACCACTGAACTAAACCCCCAAGCCCTTTTCTCTCATTTTGGAAGGGTAGTTTTGTTGGACACAAAATTCTCAGTTGACAGAACTTTTCTTTCAGCATTTGAAATATATCAACCCGCTGTCTTTTAGGATCTGGGTTTCTGCTGAGAAATCAATTAACGGTCTTATCAGAGATCACTCACATATGATGAGTCACGTTTTCTTGCAGCTATCAAGATTCTGTCTTTGTTTTCATTGTCCACAGCTTGACTATAATGCATCTTGGGGTGGGTCTTTTTGAGTTTATCCTTCTTGGAGTTTGCTGAACTTCTTATATTTGTAGATTTAATATTTTGCACCAAATTTGGGGGTGGGGTTGGCCGGCATTTCTTTTTTCTTTTATTACCTTTTTTTTTTTTTTTTTTTTTTTTTGGTGATGGGGATCGAACTCAGGGCCTTGCACTACCTAGGCAAGCGGTCTACCACTGAACTAAATCCCCAAACCCATAGCTACTATTTCTTCAAGTAATATTTCTGACTCTTTGTCTTTCTGCTTCTAGGATTCCCACAATGTGTATGTTGGTCTTTTTGATGGTGTCTTACAAGTTCTTTAAATTCTGTTCATTTTTTCTTCTTTTTTTTCTCCCATTTCTAGTTCTCAGACCAGAAGACCTTGATTGACCTATCTTCAATTTCATTGACTTGTGATATAACCTACTGTTAAGCCCATTTAGTGAATTTTTCATTACTGTACTTTCAATTCCAGAATTATACTGACTCTTTTTAAAATTATAATTTGTTCCTTTATTGGTATAACCTAATCAGATATCATTCTCATATCTTCTTTGGTTTTTAGACACAGCATATTTCGTTATTTTAACATGTTTTAAATTACTAATTTAAAGTTTTTGCTTAGTCTTTATCCAATGTTTAAAATTCCTCAAGGACATTTCCTATTGGCTGCTCTTTTTTCTTGTATATGGGTATATTTTTTGTTTATTGGCATGCCTCCTGATTTCTTTGTTGGACACATGACACTTTAAATGTGACAACTCTGAAAATAGTTTTCTCTTCCCTCTTCAGAGTTTGTTACTGCTGACGGCTGTTGTCATTATTTTTTATTTATTTATTTTTTTTGCTTAGTGGTTTTTCTGAATGAATTCAGAAAAAAATCAGTATAGAACATTGTGTATTTGATGTTGTGGTGGCCACTCATGTACTTGCTCAGTTAGCCTGTGGTCATCTAAAGTCTAAACAGAGATTCCTCCTAAATGTTTAGAACCTACAAACCTCTTAGTCTTTGCAAAGGGGTTCTGTATATGTGTTGAGGCATCCTCTCAAAATTCAGCCAAGCAGGTGACAACTCTGCCTTAGTCTTCATGTTCAGTTTAAGTAGTGCCTCAAGATTAGCAAAGAAGCAAGAGCATAGGGCCTTCTCAGGTCTTCCCCGACCAAGTAGCACAGCTCTACACATGTGTGCATCCTTCCAGATTTGCAGAAATATGTTGAAGCTTTTTAAAGCCCCTGATAGGTATCTTGTTCCTAAGTTTTTCCTTTCGAGCACTAGTCTTGACCCATTAAACAGTTGCCTTTGCTTATTTACAGTGAAAGACTCTGGGAAAGGATATTCAGACTGATGGAACTCTGAGTTGGGTGAAACAGAAACAGTCTTGCAAGTGGAGCATTCCAGGAAATTATTGGACAGTTCAAATTATGAGAATTTTTTGAGAACGTGGCTTTGAAGTGGCACCAATATCTGTTTCTTCCACTAGCTGTCAGACTACTGTTTTTTTCATTTGTTTGTTTTTTTTGTTTATTTTTCCATGCCTACAGGCTGTTGACTTTCAAAGCTACCACAGCTCTGGAAAGAGGGAGACAAGAATGGGGCAAACTAAAATGCCACATGACTCTTTGTTTTTACTAGAATGTGACTGTTTTTCATGAATAAACACTCCCTGAATTTCTGCAAGCCTTTGCTTAATTGCCAGAGTTCTGAAATAGTTAATTCCAACTAATTTTCCAATGTTCACATTAATTATATGGAGGAGAGGATTTTCCAAGGTCCTAGTCGCATCTTATTTCTGAATATTTGGGTTTTCACCCTTGGCCAGTTTATAATATGGTGATTAAGATCTGAAATTCTCACTGGAGAACCCTAGGTATTAGTTTCTTTACTGTTGTTTGTTAATTGAATTTATAGGTTTGACAAATTTGGCTTGATTATTCGAAGGGCTAGCAGTTTCTCATTCGTGTTTGTTATGGCTTGTATCTAGAGGGCCCCTCGAAGCCTCAAGTGCTCATAGGTGGGGCTTCTCAGAGCTGGCTGGATCTAGGGTGTATGATACTGGGATTATGGGTGTGTGGTACTAAATTAGTCCCTTGATTGGAATTAGCATAGTTCTGGATGTGGATAATGGGAAGGCCCACCCAAGGTGTGTGCGACACCACCCAAAAGGCTTGTAGCCTAGATGAGATAAAAAGGAAAGAAGGAAGGCTTGGCTTGCTGCTTGCTGTAGCTACTTGCTTGCTTGCTGCCTTCTGCATGCCATGCCATGGACTGTTTCTCCTCTGTGATTCCCCTCTGCTGTGCCACCCTGCCTTGGAGCCAGCTGACTATTATTATAGGCAGCGAAGTAAGGTAGAAATATTATAGGCAGTCAGACAGTGCTGGACCCTGAATGAGGTCAATACACAGGACAACTATGGCCAGAGGCGCATCCATTGAAGGTCAGGTCTCAAGATAAGGATGGAAAGACCAGAGCCACACCCCTGGATGAGGGATAAACAATGAACTGAAGATTACATCTGTTAAAGTCTAGGTCACCCAGGTGGGCGACCAAGATCTCCGGATCCAACCCACCCTGGAATGTCCTTGTTCTCTCCTTGACGATTTACTATGTGACTTTCT
>PVJO010002970.1:0-131919 GCA_004026905.1 Hystrix cristata
CTGAAGGTGGGACCAACCAGAGATGATATATGAATTGGGCTTTGCTGGAATGTTGAGTGGTGGCTCACCGAGGCCATTCATGCTTTGCCCTGGGCCAGGACTGTGCTGGGGCTGGGGTGGGGGATCAGAGCTGTTCCCCCAGAGCGAGCCAGCTCACTGGGAGGGAGTAGGTGGTGTCTGAGAAGCCGAGGTAGCATCCAGGGATCATGTCCCCAGACAGAGCCTCGTTTGGAAAACCACACATGGTTTCCATTGCTAGAAGAAGGATGTGGTGCGGAGTGCATCAGAGGTCGGCTGCGGAGGTCGGCTGCGGAGGTCGGCAGCGGAGGTCGGCAAATCCACAGAGGCTGGAGTGGAGCGCCCAGGGCCAGAGGAGAATTCTCCAGGCAGACCCGGGAGCAGAGCCTTTATTAATTCATCAGCGCTGCATCTGCAGCAGGACCCAAGCTCCCCAGGCGACCCAACCTGGATGCAGGGCTGAGGACCACAGACACAAAGGACACCAGAGGGGCTGAATGTGGAGGCCTAGAAGCCACTGCCACTGAGGCCGGGACAGAGTCCTGGGCCCTAGTGGGGGCTGGCTCAAACTTGCAGGGACCCCTTTCCAAGCAGAAAATGGGTTGAGATAAGGAAGGCTAAAAGTGTGGAGAACAATTAGTTGACTGGGGAGAGAACTGGGTGAGAGAGAGTAGACCTGAGGGGCAGAGAGAGGAGGAAATGGGCTAGGAAAAAAAGGTTAAGTACACAGAAAACTATAAAATGTTGCTGAAGGAGATGACAGAAGGTAAATGGAAACACATCTCACAATTATGGGCAGGAAGACTGTCAGTAAGAGGTCAGTACTACTCAGCATGATCTATCTGCAGTACAATTCCTATCAGAATTCCAAGGGAGTTTTTGTTTTTTTTTTACAAAAATGGGAATTCCTATGGAATGTCAAGAGACCCTGAATAGCAAAAAAAAAACAAAAACAAAATCTTGGAAAAGAGGATTAAAAAAAAAGAACAAAATAGGAGACCTTACTTTTCCTAATGACAAACTTATTAGAAAGCTACAAGTAATCAAAAATATGTATGTGAGGACTGGGGATTTAGCTCAGTGGTTAGAGTGCTTGTCTAGGAAGTACAAGGCCCTGAGTTCAATCCCCGGCACCAAAAAAAAAAAAAAAAAGTAGTACTGATATAAAAAACTGACCAGCAGAACCAAACAGAGAGCCCAGAAATACACCATCATATTTAGGGTCAAATGACTTTTGATGAGGGCTCAAGACCATTCGAGAGGGTGGTCTTTGTAGCAAATAGTGCTGGGAACGCTGTATATCCACATCAAAGGAATGGAGTTGCACCCTGACCTGACTAATTCAAAATTAATCAAAGGCCGAGTATATTTTAGAAAGAAGCGTTGAGAAAAGCCCTGTGACATTGGTCTTGGCGGTGATTTCTGGGTTGCAATACCATCACCATGGGCAACAAAAGGAAAAATAGATGAATTTATCCAATCAAAGACTTCTCTGCATCAGGAGACACAATCAGGAGAGTGCAAAGGTAACCTACAGAATAAGGAAATGTTTGCAACTCACATATCTGATAAGGGGTTAAGATCCAGTGTGCGCGAAGAATGCCTACAACTCAACAACAGATAACCTGATTAAAAACAGGCGAAGGATTTGAATAGACATTTTTCTGAAGTAAGCACATGAAAAGATGCTTCGCGTCATTATTGGTGAGAATGTGAAATCGAGACCCTCGTGCCCCATGGGCGGGAAGGGGAAAACGGCGGAGCTGCTGTGGAAAAAGGTATGATGATTCCTCAAAAGTTGACACCAGAATCACCTGATAGCCAACATTTCTGCTTCTGGGTACACACCCCGAAGAATCGGAATTGGGTGGTGAAGAGATACTTGTACATCTGCCAGTTGGTTGGGGCAGCCCTCACGAAGTGCCATGAGGTGGGTGACACACCAGCGCTGTAGGCTGGAAGTCTAAGCTCGTGGGGTCAGCAGGGAGCCTTTTCCCTGAAGCTTCTTCTTGGTTTGCAGAGGCCACCGTCCCCCTGTGTCCTCACGTGCCTGTCCCTGTGCATGTCTGTGTCCTGATCCTTCTCACATGGACATCAGATCGGATTAGGACCCATCCCCGTGGCCTCTTCAAAGACCCAACCTCGGTATGCACTCGCCTGCGGAGGCCCTGGGGCCTGGGATTTCAGAGATTTTGGTGATGGGGGTGGCAGGAACCGCACAACTCAGCCCAGGACACTTATGTCCATAGCAGCGTTATCTATAAGAGATAAAAGGAAGAAGCAACCCCAGTGCCTGGCAGGTGATGAATGAGTAAGCAGAATGCAGTCTGTCCGTACGGTGGGAAAGCATCGGCCATTAAGAAGGAAGGAAATTCTAACTGTGCTACGACACAGGTGACATTCTGACCCACGAATGCACCTTGGAGGCGTCATGCTGAGTCACATCAGCCTGTCACAGAAGGACAAATACTGACCCCACACATGAGGTTCCTAGCAGGCATCCACAGGGCAGAAGCAGAGGTGCTGGCCAGGGCTGGGATTTCATGGTGAATGAGAGCAGACTTTCAGCGGGGGGAAGACGAAAACATTCCCAAAGCAGCTGAGGAGATGGAGGCACAATGTGAGTGTCCCTAATGCTGATGAACTATAGACTTGGAAATGGCTGGGGCTGAGTACAGCTCAGAGGCAGAGCACTTGCCTGGCGTGCATGGTGTGCGGGGAGTGTCAAGTGATGAGTTTTGTTGTGTGTATTTTACTACAATTAAAAATTTGAAATAAGTAAAAAGAAATGTTAAGGGTACAGATTCTCCCGGTGTGAAGGTGTTCACCAATGCCGGGTGGGGATGTGGAGCAGCATGGTGCCTCTATTGTAGATGAGACAAGCGTGTGATGAGCTGCCCTCCCCGATCTGCCTCGGTCCCCGTCCCATCCACCTTGACCACTGTGTCACTCATTGTCCTGATTGCTCCAAGGCCTATGTGACACCTCCTTGGGCCACTCATAAGATAAAGTCCTGTCCATCAGCCACTGCCTGGGACATCCCCAGACAGGACCTCCATGCCCCCACCTGCTGCCTTCCTTCCCTGTCTGTTCCTTCTGTCCCCGGCCTTTCTTTCTCCCCCTCCCTCACTGCAGCAAGAGGTGGTGACTCTGTGTTCTGGAGGGACTCATGGTGAGTGGCCGGCACCTTTGAGGGAGACAGCTGACATTGGTCACCACCTCCTCTCTCCCGTGTGTCATCCACGACCTTCCTTCCTTGCTGGTCCTTAGGAGAAGGGCTCGGGCAGGAGCAGCTGAACCCTCTTGGGGTCTCATACACCCCTGGGCCTGAGGGCCACTGTCGCTGATCAGAACCTCTCTCTCTCCCCCAGGACCTGAGTTCCTTTGCCATGCCGCTCCTCGATGGAGACCTGGCCAGCTCGGAAAAGCATTCCTCCCGTAAGGTAGGTAAACTGCGCAACCTCACTGGGGCAGCCGAGGCAAACAGAGCCCTGGACGGAGCCCACTGTTCCCGCTGTGCCCAGCAGTCCCAGCTCCCCGACTTTCCTGAGCTTTCTAGCACACTGCTTTCCCTCTGCCTGCTGTTTCTCTTCATCAGGAAACCCTGGCTGTGGGGCTGCTGGCCGTCGAGGGTCAGGGGCTTCGGAGTGTGGGGCGGGGATGGCCACAGCAGGAAAGGGATGTCAAGGCAGCCTGCCCACTTTGTCCTGCAATCAGGAAGTAGAGTGGGGCCGAGGTCTAGGCAGGAAGTCCTCCCTGGGCATCCTGCCACCCACAGAGCCTGCACCAGGTATGGGGAGGGAGGAGCTGGTGATGGTGCTTTGTGCTGTCTGGGAGCCGGGGTGGGAAGGACTCCCACTGCTGGAAAAGGCAGATCTGGTCTCTGAACATGCTGAATTATATTCAGTGCAATCAACAAATTGGTGTAGTTCTGCGGGGATCCAATGGCTCAACACCCACCCCTCCTTGCTTTGAGCAGACAGCCTGATTAAGCAGATCTCGTGGCCCAGCCAGAGACGGAGCCATGAGATTCCTGGGCCAGTGGTGTTGGCGAATCTCAGTCAGCCCAGCCCTCCTCGTTGCCCAGGCCCAGTGGTGCCACCTCAGACCTGGAGTGCATTGTTCTCCAAAAAAACTCTTTCCCTCCCTGCAGCAGCCCGCCATGCACAGTGTATGTGAACAAATAAGTTACCATGGACCTTGCCGCTTGGCGTTTCCTAGGCTGCCCCACTCACACCCCAGCTAGGACGGGAGAGCAGACAGCACCCCCATCCTGGGGCCATCCACAGACTCCAGAAACCTTGAATTTAGGGAACATGCAGTACCCCCTTTTTGGTAGGCAGAGTGAGGTGAGCGCCTACCTTGAATAATTTCCAAATCGCCCATCAAGCCTTGTCTCTTCCCTGGCCCAGCCATCCCTTTGGGTGGGCACCCCAGTTCCAAATGAGCAGGCCCTGGAGAGGGGACCACAGTGAGATTCCGCTGACATCCAGCCCCTTGTGTGGATGTCACCATGGGGCTGCTGCTGGGCTCCCAAGGCAGACAGCAGAGAAGGAGGGATGTGCCAGAATCATTGCTGTCCTCAAGGAGGGGAGACTGTGGGGAACCAGAATAGGAGAGAGGCGGGGAGCTGTGACAGTGTCTGGCCTTAGGAACCACGTGGATTTATGACACACCCCACATGACGGCCTCCAGTCATTTCTGCTTACACAAATACGGATGGGTGTGAGGTTGCAGCTGTGAGTTCAAGGTCAAAAGCAGACAGGAGTCTAGTTCTTCCTTTTGCTTAAATTAACTTAAATCTAACAGCACATCACCATCCCACCAGGTTAATTGGGAAATTTTAATCTTCACCGTTCCTGGGACTGCCTTCCTGGGCTTGTGCAAAGGTTCTGGGGTCCTGTACAACACACACACACACACACACACCCCACATGCATTTTTAGATGAGGAAATGACTTGAGAATAATAGACACTCTTTCCCTTGGCCATAGTACTGCATCAGAGCTGAGCCAGGCCTGCATCCAGGTTGCCTGGCGCTCACACACACCAGACTGGACTTGTACGTCCTAAACCTCAGGCAATTCAGGGAAGTGTGCTCAGCTAGACAGGTCCTATGTCAGGGTTTCCGCCCCTTCCGGCTTGTCTCTGCATCTTTGTGCGTGTGATCAAGATCCCCATGCACAGTGGAACATTACGCCATAAAGGATAAACTTGTTTGTGGGAAAATGGATGCACCTTGAGCCCCTAATGTTAAAATAAATCAGACACGTGAGCTCCTATATCCCATGGATTCTCTTATATGAGAAATCAGAGTATAAATAATGAGCAAAATAAAAGATAGATGATAGGAAACCGGGAGATAGGGCTTTTGCAAATGGGAAGGGGGCCAAGGGATGGAGGGAGAGGAGAGGAAGAGGAGGGGAGGAGATGAACAATGAATTAAATTGTGTGAGGCATGCAGACTAGCTCCCCACAAGGAATGTAACCATTACATACTGCAAGCATGGTCTAAGAAAAATAAAAATTAAAGAAAAAAAGATCCCCACCCCTTAGGGAACCCTTCCCTCTCTGGCAGTGGCAACTGAAGATCTTCAGTGGCTGCCGTCTTTGGGGGCTCTGAGCACCAGTGTACAGCCCCCAGATGTGTGCCCCACTTCTGAGCCCCACTCCAGGCGCAGGGTCGGGTGACACACATTACCAGCCGCCTCATGTCCTTGCTCCCCGCCCTCGGGCTTCTCCCCAAGAGGCAGCATTTGTGTTGCACAACACAGTCTGTGCAGAAACTTCTGGTGTTCGACTACACACTTCCAGAGGGCAGCTTTGGGCCATGGGACAGAGCAAGGTCCCCTTTCTCAGCTGACACTTTGGGGTCCTTCAACACACCACTGCCTCTGCTCAGTCGCCTGGTCTGGGATGCCATGGAAGTTCTCAACACCAGCCCAGCAAGGGACCGTGGGTTTTCTTTGCTCTGTGCTTTGATCCCAGGGCCATCACTGGCTCCTCTGTTTGTCATTTCTGGCAATGACCCCCAGTGCGACCGTGGACGAGACACTCCATTCTGGGAACCTGTCTCCTTTGGCCGTCCAGAGCTGGTAACTGTGCTGAACTTTTGCTGTGAAGACCGAATGAAATCACTGAGGAGTCACCGCAGGATGTGCTGGCCCTGGTGCTCACAGCAGGTGTGGGGACCCAGGTGCCACAAGAAGTGTACCCACAGGTCACTCTCTGACACCTGGGAGCCTTACCTGGGACGGGGCTATGACCCTGCATGACACTCACCCATGCTGGCCGCGTGGACACCTCCCGGCTCCCCCGCGTCTCTTCTCAGGTTTGCAGTTTGTCCTGAGTCCCGTCGGCATGAGGGACAGGGGCTAAATGGAGTACTCTATAGGTAGAGAGTCTGGCTGGTGTTCACATTATCTGATGGGGGTTTATTAAAAACAGGTGAGAGCAGAAGTGCCCACACCCTGGTAGGGGCAGGTACTGGGTCTCCTAAGGTCCTGAGATTATGGGCAGATCTAGAGCTGGGGACAGACAGGGGACATCGTGGCCCATCACGCTATCTGACTTGGCTCGCCAGGCAGAAGAAGGAGGTTTTGACCATACGGGGTTTTTAGCGAAGTGTCGTGGAGCCCAAAGCCCACTGTGGGAGTCAAAACTGCAGGGCAAATGAGGGTGAACGCAGGCCAAGGTCCCGTACTTTTGGGTTTGTGGATGTCTGGGGGCTTGGGGGACAGGAAGACCTTTATCTATTGGTAGATGGACAGGATGACCTTTATCTTCTGGTATTTTGACATACTTGTCCTTGCTCTGTCTGGTTTCTCGATCCTTGTCCCACAGCTTTCTGCTCTGTCATGCTCTGTCTCTTGTCTCATTTGTGTTAAATGATCAGAAAAAGAAAAACTTGAACTTCTTCTGTACAACGAGATGGGCTTGAGTTATGTGGTCCTGGTAGCATATTGCTCTTCTGTCTTCAGAGCCACTCGGAAGGGCTGGCGCTGTCATGTGGCTACACTGGTTCTTTAGGGTCAGGTACAGATTGGTCTCTGAAGGTGTCAACCCTGGCAAGGGCATCAGGTTCTTTCAGGACTGAGCAAGCTCAGGGCTTGGGGTGCCCTCTAGTGGTGGGAGAATTTACAGGGACCAGGTAAGGCCAGCGCACATGCTTCTGGTCCCTGGAGTGCAGCTTGCTCCGGGTTTCATTCTTGCCCTAATGTACCCTGTAGACAGTTCCTTTCCTTTCCTGCTGAAACACTAAGGAGTCCCTGAGGTGCTACAGTGCCTAGTATTGCAGGCTTACCAGGTAATAGGACGGTCGCAGATTAATGTACATTGCATGATGACTACAAATTACGCCCTGTGCCAACATTCCGACGCGAACTCACTTGGCATTCTAAGGGCCCTACAGGCTGAGGATGCGCTGTCTTCATTTTACAGAGGAGGAAACAGAGGCAGCAAGCCTGAGGAACGTGTCCAGATCGTGTAGTAAGGGCCGGGGCTGGCACCCAGGCTTCAGGTGCAACCTCCTGAGCCCACGCTGCAGGGACACAGGGTTGTCCTCGTGGGCTGCCGGCTGTGTGCCTCGGCTTAGTGTTATGGGATCTGATCATTTTTTGAACCATAACTACAATGCAAAGGTACTAATGAAGCAAGTTTCTAAAGGCTGCGGCCTCTTGGCTTTCTTCCTGCCCTTCTGCCAGCAACGTCAGGCATGCAAATGCCACGGCAGGTTGGGGCTGGGGTGTGGCTCAGGGCTGGAGCGGTGGTCTAGTGTGCATGAGGCCCCGGGTTCCATCCCTAGTCATGGAGAAGAAAAATCATCCTCTTCTAGCAGCGGGGGCCCTCAGGGTAAAGCCCCAGGCCCACTCTGCTCTGGATGACAGGGATTTGCTTCCTCTAGGGGCTGGGGAACAAAGAACCATATTCCTGTGTAGCCAGATTGGCAGAAGGCACAAATGAGCTGCAAAGTCACCGGAGAAGATGCACCAGTCTGTGCCTCTCTTCTTCCCCTCTTTCCTCTCCTCCACTTCCCGGACACCCTTCCCAAGAGCTGGGCAGGCTGGTCAGGGGCCTCTGGGTCAGGCTGTCCTTGGGGCAGGTGCTGACCTTGACTGTTGGTGGCCACCTGTGTGGAAGAGCTCAGGGCTGTTCAGCAGCAGCTCAGTGAGAGGGGATGACAGTGTCATGTCCAAGACAGGGCAGAAGTCAGAGTCCCTAGAGCACCGTGACCTCATCCTTTTGTCTTTCTACAGGTGGACAGCCCCCTCAGCTCGGGCAGCCCCTCCAGAGGGCTCTTCTCCAGAGGCCCCCAGCCCCGGCCCTCCAGCCCTGTGTCTGCTCCTGTGAGACCCAAGACCAGCCCGGGCTCCCCCAAAACCGTGTTCCCGTTCTCCTACCAGGAGTCCCCTCCGCGCTCGCCGCGCCGCATGAGCTTCAGTGGGATCTTCCGCTCCTCATCCAAAGAGTCTTCGCCCAACTCCAACCCTTCTACCTCGCCGGGGGGCATCAGGTTCTTCTCCCGCTCCAGAAAAAGTAAGACACTGATGCTATGGTTTCAGGTGGGTGCCAGGCTGCTGGGGACCTTCTCTAGAGCCACTCCGCCAGGTGGGGCTGGAGCCACCTGCCTGGGGGCTGTCAGTGACTTGGTGCTCAGTGTGTGTGTTCGCCACTTGAGAGCAGTCTGTCTCCAGAACAGTAGTTTCCAGCCATCACTGTGGGTCCTTCCGGTACACCAAGCTCTGTGGGCTTCACTGGAAACACCCAGGGCTGACAGACTGACTCGTACAGATAGACATTTGTCTCCAGCCGTCTCTGAAAACCAGAGCAGGCCCGGCTTCCTATGCCCTCACTCACCCCCACCCTTGTGGTTCGGTATTTGGAAGCTTCGTATTTGCTTTGGGCAGGTCCCAACTTTTCCGATTGGGGGTCTGGGCAGCAGGGACTGGGTGCTGGGATGAATTTGCTGGAGAAACAGAAGGAAATATGTATACTTGGGTTCATGAGTACTTATGATCTGGAGATAAAAATGTTCTCCCCCGAGGACTGTTGATCATCCTGTGAAAGGTACAGGCCCACTGAAGTGGGTGGAGCTTGTTTCCCCCCTTCCCGTGTCTCCTCTTCCTGGTTCTTCCTGCAGACTTGGAACGGGAGCCTTAGGGAAGGCGTGACCTTGCCCTTGAGATCATTGGTCTGGGTATCCTTTCCCTCCGGGACCTGCGCGTGGGGCGATCTGTGATCTGTGAGGCGGGCTGCAGCAGGGAGGATTTTCAGACTTCCTGAGCTATGAGGAGGGGAAGAGAAGGTTCTACCTCTTCGCTTTGTTTCCAGTCCCCCTCGCACCCTCTCCCCAGAATGACAGCACTCCTGTCTCTTCATGAACCCGGCTGTAAAGACACACAGTCCCGTGACTGAGGGATTGCTAGCACGGCAGAGTGGTCCCCAGAGCAGATGTTACGGAGGACATTGTTGGGAGCGCCATCTTCAGAGCCGGATAGAGAGCAGAATGCTGCGGTGCTGAAGCTGTGATGCTTTGGAGCCTCCTCAGGTTCCTGGCCAGCCTCCCGGGAATCGCAGATCCAGTGGTCCTGGTTTCCATGAAGACTGGTTCCAGGACCCTCAGCAGATAGCAGAACCCGAGGGTGCTTGAGCCCCTTGCGTAAGGTAGTGTAGTGTTTGCAGCTCACCACCACTCTTCTCATGTACTTTAAATCATCTCCAGGTTCTTTACGATGCCTAATGCAACGTCAGTGCTATGTACATTGTCTTTATGGTGTATTGTTTAGGGAATAGCGACATGAACAAAAAAACTGCACATGCTCAGTACAGACGTAATTTAAAAATGGTACTTTGGATTTGTGATTTGTTGACTGCATGGATGTGGAACCCACAGACGCAGAGGGCCGATTGTGGTTTGTCGTGAGCCCCCACTGAGTGGAGGGAACAGCAGACTAGACCTCATGGCGGTGGGAGGGGGTTGTTTCTTGTCGGGTGGCATCATGCCTGTGTCAGCTCTGGCAGTACGAGCTTGTACCCTCTTCCCAGGTGTGCCGTGACAAAGCATCGCGAACTGGGGTGCTTAGAACACAGAGTGTCACAGTCCGGGCCAGAGTGCACAGCAGAGGCTCGGGCAGGGCCACACCCCGCTACAGGTGTGAGGGAAGGGCCTGGGGTGGCCGGTAGCCCTTGTGGTCAGTGGCTGGTGGACGCGTCCCTCAGATTGCTTCCACACGCCACCGTGCTATGTCCTGGAGTATCTCTTCTTTTGAGGAGATTTGAGGAGATCGTGTTGGATTAATAGGATGCCCTACTCTAGTACATTAAATACATCTGGGATGACCTGTTTCCAGAAATGAGCACATTGCAAGGTTCTAGGAGGGCCACACATTTCAGGGGTACTGTCCAACCTGGCACATAGTGTGTATGGGAAAGACCGATCAACAGTTAGGGGTGGAGGGCTTGTGTTGGGGGGCCTGGGGAGATGAGTGGAGTGGGCGTTTCCTTGTGACGGGGTCTGGGCGGAGCCGAGGAGGCCTGGGCTCTGACGGGGGTAGCTTGCAAGTGCCACGTGGAGTGCTGCAGCCGTGCAGGACTTGGTTTGCTCCCATGCTGACAGCTGGCCGTGGCCCCTTCCTCCGCGGGGGCCTGCGCTGCCCAGGAAACCTCCCCAGAGTCCCGGCACCCGTCCTCAGAGCACAGCTTCTTTGTAGAAGCTCCCTGGGATGATGTTCGACCAGAGCGAGCCTGGTCCCCAGACAGCTGATCATGTTCTTGTCCTTGAACCATGGAGCCCAGCTTTATGCCTGGCCAGCCCTGTCACTGCTAAGTCCTGGATCCAGCTCTGCATCCAGCATCTAGTATGGTACCAGCACTCTGGGTCTTCCGCTGGGTAGGTTACTCCACACTCCTTCCACCTGCCTTTACAGTTGCGCTCGGTGTGACACTGGCTTGGAGGGTAGATCTGGTGATTAAGCTGAACTATGTCGACTTGATTGGCTTGGGAGCCACCTTGGGGATTGGTGGAGCACACTTCTGGGTGTGTCTGGGTGGGTCGTGGAGGTGTGACCTTGGGGTCTGTATCTAGACCCTCGCTCCTTTCTCTCCGGCACTGTCTCCTGCTCTGCTTCCTGGCTGCCATAAACCCATGCCCTTCTGCCATGATCTTTCTCCTTTGGAGCCAGCAGACCATGGACTGAATCCCCCCGGAACCATGAGCCAAATTAAACCTATCTTCTTTTAAACTGTCGTGTTGGGTATTATGTTCCAACAACAGGAAAGCTGACTGATACAGCAGACGCCTTATCTGCTTTTCCAAAGCTTGAAAATCTATTCCTGGATCAAAGTACCAGACAAAACACTACTCCCTACTGCCTGAGAACTGATTTCACAAAACCAAGCATGAGAGTGACCCCGTCAGCCGGGATGGGGGTCATTACGAGTTCCAGTGTCCATTGCAGGGATGTCTTGAAGATGCTGTTCCTCGCTCAGGCTCCTGGGAGGGATTTCCTGTCCTGTCCTGATACAGGAATAACTGTACTTCTCATCAGCCAGCCTGAGTGGACACTAACCACACAGCAACCCAGATTTCCTGTCTGTACAGCCCGCTGGAAGTCTTTGGTCCAAATTTGTGTAAGAGGCTCTCAGGGATGTGTGACGCCTCATCTCTGAATCCAGTTTTGCTCCCCATCATTTTACCTTGACCCTATTGCTTTTTAAATGAGAAGAACATTTATTGAAAGGATTCAAGGGGTATTTATGGAATTTTTAAAAAGAGCTGAAAACTCAGGACTCAGGAAGGAAGGAATCTACCAGCCCTGAGGCCCCAGCAGCAAGAATTTGTGGCTCTTTCCATTCGATCTAGAAAGTTCTTAGTCTCTGTCTCTCGGCATGCTGCTCTGACTCCTCGTTACGGGGTGTCTGATTGGCCTGAGGAGGATCCCTGGCCAGGGTTGGGTGAGGGACTGGCGGAAGGCACAGGGTCAGGTGACCAAGAACCTGGCGAGCAGGCAAGGAGGGTCCAGGACCAGAGGCTCTGTTGGCAGTGTAGCCAGCTGTAGGAGTCTCCTCCGCTGTCCAGCACACACACACGCGCAAGCTTCCTGTGTTCCCAGACGTGCCCTCATCGAGCCTGCTCTGATCACCCGACACACATGGTGGGCGGCGTCTGGCGTCACACCCAGCCACTGCTATCCGAGGCCGATCACGTCTTTCGAGTCCTCCACCTCAGAGAAGGCCTATTTCTCCTCGAGGTCCGTCTGCGTCCTGTCTTGCTATCCTGACTCTTAGGCTCCATGAACGTAGAGCCTAAAGTTTAACAGGCTCCCTGCTGATGCCGACCTAAACATCGACATTCTTTCCTATTATTAGGGGAAAATAAGAGGGAAGATGGGGATTATGGTACTGCCGTTTTGGAAGGGGAAACGAGAAAGGGAAAGGAGGTGACGTGCTCTCCAGATGCTCTGAGAACGAGGAAGGGAATCCAGATGGGGACCACGGTTCTGCATTCTCCATCTGGCCCAGTCCGAGCAGGCTCTACAGCTGTCTCCCATCTCTGCACATCTGTGATCTGCTTGGAGCTGATGGAGGGAGGGCGGGGAGCTCCTCCATCTCCACATCTTAGCCAGCTTCCGCTTCGAGATCCCTCACTTTCAGGGCGGTCCCTTCTGGTTTCCAGCTTCATGGAAACACACCGCACCCGCCCTGCATTCCCACCAGGACAGCAGAGGCGCCCAGCTGCCACAGCGACCACGTGGCCCGCAGAGTCTGAAAGGTTCGTCCGACTGAACTTGCGCTGGTACCTGGGGAATTCGGAAGTGGCCGTGTGGCCATAGAGGTTGCCAGAACAGTGAGTCTGTCTTCCAAAGATTTCCCAGCTTGGTTTAGGGTGATCTTGGCTTTGGAGATAAGGAAAATACACCTCAGCATGTTCAGAAGATTAAGGATTTTTAAAAAGCAAACTATTCTTGCACAGTCAGCAGGCACGACCTCAAGAAGGGTTTAGTTCCCTGTCACTAAGCTTTGCTCCCTGATCAGTGAGGGCAGTTATAAATGTCTCTATGCGTGTCCTAAGTATGCTGTGTGCTGTACTTCTTTCAATCTTCGGAAACTCTATGAAGTGGGTTGTTGCACTTTTAATCAAGGTAGAAAGTGATGCACAGAGACGTTAAGTTGTTGACCAAGGCCACGCAGCTATGAGTAGTAGAGCCAGGATTTGAACTCAGGTGGGCTAACTCTTTTTTTTTTTGTTGGGTTTTTTTTTTTTTTTTTTTTTTTTTTTTTTGGTGCTGGGGATTGAACTCAGGGCCTTGTGCTTGCTAGGCAAGCACTCTAATCACTGAGCTAAATCCCCAGCCCCCAGGTGGGCTAACTCTTAATCCACCTTTAACCAAGATGCTACTATGACTTACAATGAGTTTATGATGTTTTAACTTTGTGAGATGTGAAAGTGCTACACATTCAATAGAAGCCAGACCTCAAATTTTGCAAAGGGGGGGCTTTATTCGAGGGTCTTTAAAAACTGCAATTTGGGAGGCAGGTTCACATAACTCTGAATCAGTGTTCAGAAGAGGCGAGGAAGATGTGAGGTTGTGTGGGATGTTAGATGTTGAGAAGGACTCGGCCTGTGTGGCTGACAAAAGAGAGAGAATACACAGAAGGGAAATGCCCACAATACAGGAGCAAATCTGTTCTTTGCTGTGAAAGACCCGCACACATCTGTACCCAGAGAGATGGTGACTCAAGCCGAACGAGGGCCCTCCATCTCCTCGGAGCTAGCTTTGAATGAGTCCCTTTTCCTTTCCACTAAAAATAAGTGGCTTCTTTGGTTTGGTCGGTGCTGAGCACATTTTACATTTGAACTTTTCTTGGCCTAGCAATGTGTGGACCAGTCCTCTTTTGGAGTACTGGGCAGTCTGTGGCCGCAAGCCACACTGCCCCTCAGTCAGAAAGGGAAACAAGCAACAGTCTGAGTTCGGGTGTGCAGCGGGCGGGCGCACTAAATGCATTTACAAAAACTTCAGCTCATCACAGACTACTGGCCTTATTCCCACCGAGTTGTAGCATCTATGTGCTCACTGGTTCGCTCATCTTGTCTTTCCGCGTGAAAATGGAAACTCTGGGGAGGGACTCTGTTTCCTTAAGAGACTGTGTTTCAGTGCCCTGGGACGCACTCAACAAATCCTTTAAAATCACTTCATTTATTTACTTAATTCATGGCTTCGCCTGCTTTTCAATGTGTTTAAAAATCTGGACTGCCGCTTCTTCGGACACGTTCGCCTGTGCCGTGGAAAACCAGCTTGCTCCCCCAGGCGAGGGGTGCCTGGCACTGCGGGTGCTCAGCCTCGTGGTCCTGGCCACGCAGCTCCTAACTGGCTTCTCTTTGACCTGGAGTATTTCGGGTGTCTCTCCGTTCGGTGGGAGTCTCACCACCCACATTCCAAGCTTAGGCGAGGACTGACCGGCTTATTTAATACACGCAGAGGCCGTGCTCAGTATTGAGACGTTGACGCCAGTGGAATCGCTGTCCCTTTTCCTCACACCCTCAGCAACTATGGGATGAGAGTTCAAATCCTAAACAGTTATGAGAGGCTGAGTCAGGAGGATCACACGATTGAGCCCAGCCTAGGCAACTTAGAGACTTAGGGAGACCCTGTCTCAAAATAAAGCATCTAAAAGGGGCTGGGGGTGTAGTTCAGGGCAGAGGCACCAGCTGCTGACCCCCGGGGCAGGGCAGGATGGGCCTTAGCCTGAGCACCGGAGAGAGGCCCCCTTGTCCTGGGGGTTTCCGTTTTGGGGTGACCTTTGCATTGGACAGCGAGATGGGGGGATCCCGGGAGGGACTGTGGGAGGTCTTTGGGCAGTGACTGTGCCAGTGTTCGTTTTTAGCAGTCCAGGGTGGGGGGGACCAGGACCTTTACACTAAGCTACCCCCCAGCCCTTCTTATTTTTTTATTTTGAGACAGCATTGTGATAATTTACTTTTTGTCACCTTTTGGCCTTCATGTTTGTCACCTTTTGGCTTTGTTTTCTGAATTGGTTTTATGTCTGATTTCACTGCTAGGAGACTGTGGGGTCAGAGAGCAGGGCTGGGTCCCACTGTCCTAGGAAGGAACCGCCCTCCCGGCTGAGCCCTGCTTCGTTTTCTGGTTTTCTGACCGAGTGGCCACGAGGGGGCGACATAGCCTCGCTCGCTGAGCCTCAGGCCCCAGGGCTGGCTGGTCCTGCTGGAAAAGCTTGGGGATGTGAGCTCTAAGGGCAGCTTCCAGGCAGGATGGTGTTACCAAGCCGCGTGCCTGACCAGGCCATTTCAAGGTGGGGAGGGTCGCCTGACGTCAGAGACATCCATCCAGTCCTTTCATGAGAACCTGCTGAGTGCCTGGCTAGGGGACCCGCGCCATGGACAAGCTGCTCCTGCCCTCATGGCGCTTACGTCCTGGGGACAGATGGGACTAGATGCCACAGACACGAAAGCATCGTGTGGTACTAAGTGCTGCGAAGGGCAAAGGAGCAGGGTAGTGGGATGCCGTGTCAGGTAGGAAGTCGGCAGAGGCGTCCCTGACGGGGAGGCGTGGGCGGGGATGGGATGGACACGTGTGGCATGGCGTGGCCAGCAGATGGGGTGGCAGTGCTGGTGTCCTCGAGCCTGTGGGAGGGAGCAGGGCAGGATGAGCAGACTGGAGCAGGGCAGGAGCGAGGTCAGGGTCCTGGGGTTTGACTGCGCAGTGCGGGAAGCGCAGGGACATGGGCCAGGCGATGCCTGGCGCCCCTGAGGAGCTGGTCTGGCTGCTGGGTAGAAGAGTCTGGAGAGACTGGGCTGGGGGCACACCGAGGGCCACTGAGATTGACCTGGGCGCAAATGTGCTCCTCAGAGGCCTTCTCTTCTCCCAGTCCTGCCTTCTCTGAAAAGCCTTGCCTGGTTACGTTCGCCTTGAGCAGCCTGCCAGAGCTCTGAAATGTAACTGCTAAGTATTTAAATATTTTCGCAGCCCATGTTCCCTTGTGGTAGGCTTCTATTACCTTCTTGTCTCTGAAAATCACGTGCTGAACCTTCCGTGCTCTCGAGTCTTGTTTCCCCAAGCTGTGCGGAGTCACAGCGCCTGGTCCCCTCAGTTCTGATTGGTGCTCCTAGGCGTGCTGGGCCGGTCACCCCACTGAGCAGAAGAACACCAGCATCTCCAGCTGTGCATGTCTCCAGTGCAGAATGGAAAGCTACCGGGACTTAGGAGAACAGTGCTGGCCTTCGGCTCCCAGAGAGGACCTCAGGTCGCCTGTCTTCTTTCCTCTGGGGGCGACTGAGTCCTAGACCTCAAGAGCCTTTATCCTTTCCCCTCTCCCTGCAGATCCAAAGGTTCTGGCGGAGGCATTCAAATGAAATGGACTTGGAAGGCGACATGCACATTCAGTGTGTAGCCGAGGAGGAATTCCCAGCATCAAAACCAGGTGCAGTGGCTACTGGTCTTGGAAGCAGCTATCTTCCAGAATCCTGTGATTATGCAATGGTGGCTCTTGGGGACTGAGACAAAGTGGCATTTGGCCAGGTCTCCCCATTCCCACTGAGCAATAAATGGCATGTTGTCTTAGTGGGCAGCTGTCCACACCCAGTGACCACACTGGGCATTGGGACATTATCTTTGTCCTGCTAGAAAAAAAAAGAACTAAACATTGCTGACCTGGACAGCCACCTCCTCCGATTACACCAAAGGCTACTCTAGGTCATGACCACAGGACCGGGAGGGACAGGGCAAAGTGAAAGGTGGAGAATGTATGCTGCCCGGGAGGGGGAAACTCACAGCAGGGAGGGGAGAAAATGAGGCCAGGTAGCATCATTGCAGCAGTGGTTTGAAAACGCCTTGCTCCGGAAATGTCTCTGCAGCCTGCGCTAGAAATGCATCTGATGTTGTAATCCAGTTACGTACACATCTAACTAAAACCCTTTTTCTTTTTAATGAAACCATATTTACCCCGGACTATGTGTTCTGTATTCTGCTCTGTTTTTTAACATGCCTTCTCTGACCCTGGTTGATTTGGTGACGTTGGAGGAGGGCGCAGATTGTAGTTGGTAAAATGCCGCCTCGAGGGTCAGTGGGCAGCAGATGAGCCTGGAAGTCTGCCGGGCAGGTCTGGGCAAGGCACAGAGCAGAAGCTGGAAGCAGGAATTGGGCTAGAGCTGTGGAAGCGTAGACTTACGAAATCTCGGATTTCTAAGGCCAGCTCACGGCTGTGACCAAGGTCCTGTGTGTTTTGAACCTCCAAAAGGAATTTGGTCTTCTGTTTGGCCATCAGGTCCCAGCAGGAATGAAGGGCCTGGAGTCGGGCAGCTGCCGCCCAGCCCTTTACCCCTTCTGCATCTGCGGGTCCAGCCTGAGGGTCTGCCAGGAAAGCGTTTGAAATGTGAAGGAGTTTATGTAACTTGTAAAACTTGGGTCCCTCTCATACCATTTCAGCCTTAGAGCGCAGACAGCCTCTCCTTTATATCCCAGCAACCAGAGTTTATTTTTCACATAAAAGTCTGTTTTCCCATAAAGCTCCGAAGGTTTTGTGCTGCGTGAGGAAGAATGAACTGGAGCTTTTAAGACTTTAATTTGGAGTCTCCAAGCCCTCAGTTTCCATGCCAAGGGCTCCCCGGCGGAGGATCCCCTGCTCCAGCTTGCCCCGCAGAACAAACACGGGCAGTTGCCTGGCCGGGCATCAATGGGGCCCATTGTGCCTAAACGCAGAGCGGGCCAGCAGGGTGGGCAGACTGCGTGAGGTCGGTCCCCGTGCCGAGGTCTGGATGGCGCTGCCGGTCGCTGCAGACCACCTTGAGGACCCTCCGTGGCCGTCCTTGAGGACAGCCCTTTGCTTCACACGTGAGTCGGGGTCCCGAGGAGGATGAAGTTGCTCAGCAGACTGAAGGCAGAAGCGATTAATGCAAGGATTATACAGCCACAGTTACGCGTTCTAGGGTCTAAAGGTGAGGCGCCAACGGGAGTCCGGCAGGGAACCCAGAGATGAGTAACAAAAGCCCTCGCCACCCTGACAGGGTGGGGAAAGGGGCTTGGGGGGAGCTGGGATCTGGCAGGAGCCCGAGGACTGCAGCCACAGTCGGGGACACAGCCAAGCCCCCTCGCATAAAGACGGGCAGGGGCCAGTGGGAAAGGCGAGGGGTGACAGGTGGGCAGTGCAAGGACCACAGCAGCACCCAGGGCCAGGTGCCGAGCTCAGAGCCTGAGTCACAGTGACAGGTCTGTCCCCATGTTCCCAGCAGTGTGGGCACAGGATCTTCTTTATCCGCCATCACACTTGTGAAGCCTTGGGGGGGGCGTCACGTTCGTGTCCCAGACGTGACTACTTGGGTCCCTCGCCTTCTAGGAGGGCATGCCGACTCTGGACAGGCAGAGAGCCCAGCAGGGTGGTGGGCAGCTCTAGGTGTGTCACCCGCCTCCCCAAGCATGACAGGAGGAGATGCCCGAGACAGGAAGTGAGTGGTGGGAAGAGAGGCAGGAGGAGAGGGAAGCCTGAAGTTATGCCTGAGTCTCTCCCCAAGGAGCCCCGGGAAGGAGCTACCTTGGGAAGCAACACGGAAGCCTTTCCCAGAAGTGGCAGGGCAGTGACAGGGCAGGGTTTCCCCAGTGGGAGCCACTCAGACCTCCTCCACAGTCCGGATGTGGGTCCAGCACCTCAGTCCCACTACAGCTGGACATCGCCTGCCCGCTCTGCCTGCCCTCCTCTGGCCTCCTGCTCTGATTTCTTTTCTTCCAACGCTCTTCTTATACAAGCCAGCTCACAGGGTTTCTTTGTTTGGGGCCTCCCACACTGGCTCGGGCAGGAGAGGGCCCAAGAGCCAAGAGGTACAGGTGGGGCCTCAAGGTTAGAAGTGCATTGGGCCAAGGCCTGCAGTGCTGTGTTTTGATCCGGGCCTGGCCAGAGATGCATCCTGAGGGTACACTCGGTGCCGGGGTGCCCACTCCTGCCAGGGAGGCCTGGTGACCACATGCAGGGCCCACTCAGCACACACAGGCCACACTGTGGATTCCTAATGCTAAGGGGTGAAAGATCAGCTGTTAAAGGAAAAGGCAGAACTGGGGAGACCAGGAGGGGTCTCAGCCCTGGGAGCTGCCTCACTGCCCTGGGGACCACTCTGTCCTCCAAGGTCTCTTAGAACGGGGGTCAGCGTGTGCTTCCCCTTCAGGAACCAGGGACTTGGTCTCCTACTGCAAGCCCCTGGCCCAAGTTCTGTGTGTGTTCCGGAGCCGGCCCACCCCCCAACAGCTGGTCACCTGGGGATATAAGTGACCCACCACCAGCAGCTGCCACTCAGAACAGCTCAGAAGGCTCCTCCCCGCCCTCCCCCAGAGGCTTAAGGGTCAGCATAGGCCCCTGCTTTGATTCCACCCAGTCCTGCCCCTTTGCCTTCCCCTGGTGGATGTTGATCCCAAGAAAGCCCCTAATGTCCTGCTAATTTCCATCTTGATCCTCCTCTAGGGAAACCTGTAGAATGCTTCCTTCAGGCAGCCGCAGGGGTTGCCCCCTCACTTTAAGGATGAAAGCTGCCATAAAAAGGGAAGGAAAAGGAGGAGTTGGATTGAGCCAGGCCTTGAAGACAGGTAGGGCCTGGTGGCCCAAGGAAGGCATGGGCCTGGAGCCAGGAACATGGGGAGACATAAACAGGAGCCCAGCCTCCCCGGGCTGCTCCCCATGACCTGTACCAGTGGCCCTGGATCTGTGCCCAGAGGGTACCACACACGGCGGGCACAGCTCCCTCCCAGGCTGAGAGCCACCCCACCCACACCGGCCCTGGCTCAGCCGGCTGCCCTTGGACTGGAGCTCACCAGCTACAGCCGGAGCCTCCCAGATCTGGGCAGCTGGTGAGGCCTGAATCCTGGGGCTGTGCAGACTTCTGAAAAACGTGACTCATCGAGCCTGTCCACAAAGAAAGGAAAAGTATGTGTGGCATCCAAGTTTCCTGAAAAGTTCGCCGGCACACGGTGGAGTTATGTGGTCGGGCACGTGGTGAGGTCCCTGGGAAGGCGCCCTCTGCTGGCTGCCATGCAGGTGTGCCCTGGAAGAAGCCTGTGTCCTGCCCAGCCTGACTGGGCTGTGTGTTGGGCGATTATTACCTCTTAGGAGAAAACTCCAAACCTCCAAAATCACGAAATTAATGCTAATGTAATACTCTTAGCCAAGCATCAGAATTTATTTGCATTTCTGGCACTCTTTGTAAGAAAGAGGAAGCCCCCAGTCACAACTGTGTTCCGTGTCCCTTATTTTTGGTCTCATTTGGGAGCAGCCCCTCTATCCCATCCCTTCTTCTGGGACCTTAGCTTTTGCCAGCAGCACCCAGGCCAGCTATTGTGTGGCCCACCCTTCTTCTCTCTGGTTTGCCTGAGCTTCCTCGTGATCCGATGCAGGTTTAGCTGCTTGGCGGGAATGCCAAGCTTCTGCAGCCCTGAGCCCATGACTCCGCCAGGGGCCTTCCTGGTGACAGGCGCTCTGGTCACCAGGGTCAGGGGTGTGCCTGCCATGGCAAAGTCTCCGCTTGGATGAGGTGCTTATTTGCCCCTTTGTAAGCAACCAGTATTTCTAGGGAAGCCACTTGATGTAGATATCTTCTTTCTCATCCCATTTTTGTTTGCTAGCTTTAGCATCAATTGATGGTTCTTGCCTAATTATTACTATCGTGCTCACTAAAGAATGATTTCCTAATTTTGTCCTTAATTTTACCTTGGCTGGTTAGGAGGATTTCTGCTTTTGGAAAGAGACTTTCCATCTCTCCCTATGTCTGTCTGTCTGTCTGTCTGTCTGGACTCATGGCTTTGTATTTTATTCAATGCATTGTAGTTTTCTATTACCATATTTTGAGGCTCAGATTGTCGTAGCCAGCCTTAGCCAGCCAGAGCCTCTTTGGGATGGTCCTCATGTCCCTTGACTGTCCCCTCTGTATCATAAGGCCTTCCTGACTTCCTGGATTGCCTTCTACTTCCCCTGTGCCCACCCTGGAATCAACCGTTGCTCCAAAGGGTCCTTGTTACTTTCAGTGGCGAATAATGTTGAGGAAAAGACCTCAGCACTGTGTGGGCTCATGGCTACTGGGATGTCTTTGCTTCAGGGTCCTTCCAGAAGGCAAACTGGAGACAATGTTTATAAATAGGAAAGTGGTTGAATGAAAAAAAGAAAGTACATCTACATACTAGAGTACTATATAGCCCTAAGAATGTCTTTGAACCAATATGGCAAAAGACACAAATAGACAATACTCAAGACATGTGACAGGGGCCGGGGATTTAGCTCAGTGGTTACAGTGCTTGACTCACAAGCACAAGGCCCTGAGTTCGATCCTCAGAACCAAAAAGAAAAAAAGATAGAGATGTGGCCATGACCTTTCGACAGTCACACAGCACAGAGTCACCACTAGAAATCTAGCTTGTACAAAAGTTTATTCACATTTTCCGCTAATATCTTTAGGTTTCATATTTTCATTGTGACAAAATACACGTATCACATAACTCCACCTTTTCCATTTTAAATATATGATCGAGTGGCATTAAGTGAACTCACAATGTTGTCCAACCATCACCAACATCTGGTCTGGAGCTTTTCGTCACTGTGTTAGGTGACTTGTAGTCACTGCAACAGAACACAGAGATAAACAATTTCAGCCGGGTGTGGTGGCACGTGCCTGTAATCCCAGCACTCTGAGAGGCCAAGGCAGGAGGACTGTGAGTTCAAACCCAGTTTGAGCAAGTCAGCCATTTAGCAAGACCCCGCCTCAAAAACTGAAAAAGGGCTGTGGAGGTAGCTCAATGCAAAGGCCCTGGACCCAACCCTCAGCACTGAAAAAAAAAGGAGGAAAGACTGACCTGGGCTCATGGTTCCAGCAGTCTAAATCATGGTCACTCAGCTCTGTCACCTTTGGGCCTGTGACAGTGCAGTACAGCATGGCAGGAGCATGTGCTGGGGTAGGTCTGTTCACCTCAAGGCATCTGGAAGCACAGGGACAGAGGAGGGGCCAGCGCGGCAAGATTCCCTCAAGGCCACGCCCCCAGTAACCTAACTTCCTCCCCACAAGCCCCGCCTCCAGCACCTCCCAGCAGCGCCACCCAGGGGACTAAGCCTTCAATGCATGGGCCTTTGGGGAACATTTAAAATCACCCTAAATTGAAACCTTCCCTCCACTGCCAGCAAACTCTGATCCATTTTCTGTTGCCAAAGGTTTGGCTATTCTGGCTATTCCATAAAAATAGAATCTATGGCCTGTGAGGTCTGACTTCTGTCACCTAGCATTCTGTTTTGAAGGTTCATTCACATTGTGTATCAGGTCTTCATGCACTTCATGGCTGTGTAATATTTCATTGTATCCCTGTACCACTACCACATTTTGTTCACTCATTCATCCATTTGGGTTGTTTCCACATTCTGGCTTTTGTGAATAATGCCACTATGAACACTTATGTTTGAATACATTTTCAACTCTTTGGGTAAATACCTAGGAGTGGAATTTCTGGGTCACATGGTAATTCTATGCCTACCTTATTGTGGGATGATCAAACTATTGCCCACAGAGGTGGTACCATTTTATATTCCCATCAGCAATGTATGAAGGCTCCCATTTTGCCACATCCAGGCTAACATGATTTTCCATTTGTTTGAATTATGGCCATCCTCATGGTTGGGAAGTAGCATCTCACTGTGGTTCTGATTTGCATATTTCTGGTAATGTTGAACACCTTCTTCTGTACTTATTTGCCATTCGTCTGGGTAGATATTCTGTGGAGAAATGTCTAACTAAGTGTCTGCCTGTTTTTAATTTTCCTTTCTGTTGTTGACTTGTAGCAATTCTTTATATACAAAGATATGACATTTAAGCTGGATTGTCAACTCGATTGTCTTGAGAGACACTTTAGCAAAGCACACTTCTGGGTGTGTCTGGGTGGGTCATGGAGGTGTGACCTTGGGGTCTATATCTGGACCCTCACTTCTTTCTCTCTGGCACTGTCCCCTGCTGCACTTCCCTGCTGCCGTAAATCAAGCAGCATTGTTCTGCCATGCCTTTCCACCATGACGTTTCTGCCGTAGAGCAGCCTACCATGGACTGAATCCCCTGAAGCCATGAGCCATATCAAACTGATCCTCATTTGAGTTGTGGGTGTCAGGTATTTTGTCCCAGCAGTGGGAAAGCTAACCAATACATGTGGATACTGGACGTTTAACAGATTTATGATTTGCAAAAATTTTCTTCCCTTTGGTGAGTTGTCTTCTCACTCTCTTCATAATGTCTTTTGGTGCACACAAATCTTTAGTTTCAATGACAGCGGAGTTTTGATGACTAAAACATCTCGATGTGTTGTTCCTTAGTACTTGGCCCACGCAGACACCTGAACTTGCTGAAATGAAGGTGGGGTGGCCGAGTGGGGCAGATGCCAGTAGTTACAGTTCATTATTCAAGGGGATGACTTGGGACAGGGACAGAGATGCGGGAGGCAGGTGACCACATGAAGCTCAGGTGCCCCACAATGTCCCATGTGCATTGTTGGTGAATGTGCCACAGCTTCCAGGATATTTCCGCTACTTTATCTCACATGAGCCCCTTGAACCTCCTGTGGAATGGGCCCAGCCTGTACTGGGATCTTTGTTATAGGAGAAATTAGAAGGAGTCATCTAAATGGCTCAGCACTGCAGGCGAAGTGAACTGATACTGCTCTAAGGTGCTACATTTGACCGAAGTGTCTTAAGCCTTCCTACCTACTGGTTTGCTTTGTATTTCAGTATTAAAAAGAAACAGATGAGGTTGGGGATTTGGCTCAGTGGTTAGAGTACTTGCCTAGCAAGTGCAAGGCCCTGAGTTCAATCTCCAGCACCAAAAGATTAAAAATGGAAAGAAACAGATCAACCAGGTGTGAAGACACAAGCCTGTAATCTCAGCTCCTTGGGAGGCTGAGTCAGGAGGATCTCAAGTTCATGGTTTCAAAATGAATGCACTGCAGATGCAGTTGGGGTCCTCTGTGTTTTCAAAATGAAACTATCCCTGCGGTCCCTGCCGTTTCTCAGTGGGCTCAGTGTCACCAGGGTGAGCCAAGCTGTGTATGCTGAGTTTTGTCTCTGCCAAGAAAATCACTCTCCCGTCACTCAGAGACTCCAGACTCAGTTCTCATGGGTGCCATGAGGATGTGCCTGACCGTGAGTGTGTTTGGTGACATGCAGGGGCATCTCATGCAGCCCCTGCGGAAAGGACCAGGGAGGCCCCAAGGAAGTGACACCGCGGTGAGCTCAGAGTCAAGTGCGACGTGACCTTCAGAACTTTCCGTGAAATGTGACACGGGCGCGGCAGCCAGCAGGCGGCCCTGGTGAGAGCGTGCTGGGGCGTGTCACTCAGTCTGCAGGGCCCGCACTTCTGTCATCACGTGACTGTGATCAGCCAGCAGCCTTTGGGGTCTGGGTGCTTTCCGGGCACTGCCTCACGGGCCCCGAAGGTGTCGAAGGAGCTTCCGTTGGTGTCTTCATCTGCTTTTCCAGCAGCAGCAGCAACCCAGCCCTAAAAGCCCCGGGATGCCGGGCCAGTCAGCCTTGGCGCCCTGTTGTGCTGCGACCCCGCGTCCTGGCATTTCCCGTCGCTCCTCGGACCTCTGTCCCTCTCTGCTCCTACCTGACACTGCACACGGAAGGCGTCTGTACCCAGGGTGTGCCAGGGTCCCCATCGGTCACGCAGCAGCCGGCTGGCCCTGTCCCTGGAGCTCACAGCCTCAGCAGCCCTGCACCTGGGTGCCAGAGGCGCCATCCAATCCGCAGAGCGACCTCTCCTCTGGGTCTCTGGTGACCGTGGCAGGCACAGCAGCTTCGTCAAACTCCGGACTCTGCGTGGCTTTGGGGACAAGGAGGTCCGGGATCGTCTGTGAAACTTGGTTTTATATTAGTGGTTGTCCAGAGGTCGGGTGGGGTTGGGGGGATTGATTGGTCTTGTAGGTGGCACCCAGGGACGGAGCGTGCCACTGTCCAAGGGAACCGAAGGGCACAGAGCTTTCGGTCACACTTGGGAGAGAATTCACAGAACACATAAAACAGTGGAGGAAGCCGGGCATTGTGGCACATACCTGTAGTCCCAACTTGGAGCCTGAGGCAGAAGGATTGCTATGAGTTTGAGGCCGGCCTGGGATACACAGAGAGACCCTGTCTCAAAAAAAACCCAAACAAACAAACAATGAAGCAAAATCAGACTCTGAGATCCCTCCAGGCAGCAAGTAATCATCAGTATAATGCGTGAGGTTTATAGTTGAAAATCCAGAAGAAAAACACCAACCATGGCTGACCCCGGAGGTACACGCCTGTAACTCCAGCATTCTGGAGGCTGAGGCAGGAAGATCGCAAATTCAAGCCCCACCCGGACAATTTAACAACTGTAAAAATAAGAAAGCCTGGGGAAATAGCTCAGTGTGAACGTCCTGGGTTCAATTCCCAGCAGTGGTGGTAAAAAATAAGATAATAAAGAGTGCAGTTTGTAGTTTGAATTATGGGCAATTCCACCCCTCTTTAAATCTTGTGACACTGGCATCTAAATGATGATCCGACTGCATGTGGTGAAGTTTGAAGATAAGGGCATCTGTTGTCCCACTTCCGTGGTCCTATTCCGGGTTCACATCCAACCTGTAGTGTGATATTTTTAAAATATCATCCAGAAAGGCCTCGGCCCTTCTAAAATTCAGTTCCGTCTTGTGAGTCTTTGCTGCCTCCTTTTTTCATTACTTCCCTTTTTTTAAAAAACTCCCAAGCGCAAGGCCCTGAGTTCGATCCCCAGCACCAAAAAATAAATAAATAAATAAAAATAGAAAAAATTTAAAAACTCCCAAGTGCAGAAAGCGTCGCGTCCATTTGTATTCCTGCCTGCCACTGAGTCCCGGTGGAATCACCAGTGTGCAGTTTTGTCCTTGCATTTGGGGCCATCTCCTGGCGGGGCTGTGAGGGGAATGTAGTACCCCCACCTCCTGGAGTGGGGAATCTTCCTAGCCTGCAGCCAAACGTGCAGAAGAGGGGATCCCTGTCACTTAGCCTGCCTGGGCACCTGTCACCTCACCTGGCACGTGCACCAGTGTTTGTCACCAAGAACAACTTTGCTGCTGCAAGCCACCCCCTCCCCTTATTCTCAGTAGCGCAGTGCAGGAAGACTGAAGTGATGCTTGCTTTCCTGTGCCCGCGTCAGTGCGGCCTTACTTGGTCACCAGGGATCGATTGTGCAGCGTGTGGTGCCCACGGCTGGCAGCAGGCATAGCGCAGAAGACACAGTGGTGTCTGCCCCCTTCCATGCCCAGTCACCAGTGTCTGCTTAGTGTTTCCAGGGTCCTCGCTGACCTGAGAGTCGAGAGGCATAGACACCCACGTGCCGGTGTGAGTTTCCAGATGGACTATAATGCAAATCAAGATTTGAAAACCTGGTTCTTCTCTCTTTTGCCTTTAAGTTTCCCCACCTGAAGAGCAAAAATAAACATAAAGAAAGTAGAGAGAAACTGTCTTTTCCAAGTCCCTGCAGTCCACAGGGGCCTCTCACATTCCATAGCTTTGTTTTCGTTTTGGTTTTTTGACACAGGGTCTCGCTATGTAGTTCAGGCTAGTCTCGGACTCACTATGTAGCCCAGGCTGGCTGCAAACTCCTGGAAATCCTCCTGCCTCAGCCTCCCAAGTGCTGAGATTACAGACATCTGCTCCCACACCCAGCATATGCTGTAGCTTTGAAGTTTGCCTTCCTACGTTTGGATTCTTTTATATGTGCACATGATAAGATGTGATATGACAGAAAGACATAAATGTTAGAATCTGATAATCACACTTACCTGAGTCAGGGTCCAAATCTGTATCCAACTTTGTCAGCTGCGTGATACCTACCAAGCAGCTTTTTTGACTTAGTTATTCATCCTTAAATGAAGCAGTGTTGTAGTACCTGCCCTGCAGCTTTGGGGGTGAAGGGACAAAATAAGTAATAATTGGAAGGCAACCTGTACCCCACGTGGCATATGGAGGGCACAAGATAAATGGGAGTTATTATTTTGCTAATTAAAATATAATTCTTGGAGGACAAGAATGTCTTTGAATTCTCCATAGCACCTAATCCACTTGATCAACAGCTGTCTGGTAGATCTGCTGGAGGTTTAATAACCACTTGTTGAATGAATGACCATCTAAACAGAACCCAGGACCCTCAAGCCTGGGTTGCTGTTCACTTTGCACATGAGTTTAAACTCATTGGCTTTTAGTCACTAGACTTTGATATAATCTTGCTTTCCACAGATTTTATTATATGAGAGTGTAAGAATGTGACATTGGTGTAGACATCTTTTGATATAATCTTTCACTCAAATTTGCCTTTCCCCTGCTGGCATACTTGTTCTGTGATCCTTTCCCACAGCTTTTTTTTTTTTTTCCCAAGAACATGTATTGGTACATTGTATACATAGTGATCACATTCATCGTAGTTAATTTGTACCCGTATATGATACATCTTGGTTCCTCCCTTCTTCCCCACCCCTCCCTTCTACTCCCCCTCCCTTCCCTATTTACAGTAGATTTACATTTTCCCCCTTTTCTCCTTTCTTTTCTTTTTCCTTTCCTTCTTTTCCCCCTCCTGCCTTTCTGGTTCTCCTCCCTATTGAATATTATCTTTCTTTTACTTAATATCTATTATACTTTTTTGTCCTTTTTAGGCTTACACTTTCTCATACCAGAGAAACAATTTGATATGTACTCATGAGTGTTTGATTTATTTCACTTAAGCGTATGTTCTCAAGGTGCATCCATTTACCTATAAATATCTCAAGTTTATCCTTTTTTATGGTAGAGTAATACTCCACTATATAGGAAAACCACATCTTCTTTAGCCATTCATTAGTTGCTGGGCATTTAGGTTGTTTCCAAGTCTTAGCTATTACAAACTGTGTTGCTATAAACATGGTTGTACATATATCACTGTGGTACGATGTTTTTAATTCTTCTGGGAAGATACCCAGCAGAGGAATAGCTGGGTCAAATGGAGCCTCTAGTTGTAGTTTTCTAAGGAATCTCCACACTGATTTCCACAGTGGTTGGACCAGTCTACATTCCCACCAACAGTGGAGGAGGGTTCCTTTCTCCCCACAGCCCCGCCAGCATTTGCTATTGGTTGATTTGTTGATGATAGCTGCTCTTTCTGGAGTGAGATGAAATCTTAGTGTTGTTTTAATTTGCATCTTTCGAATGACCAGTGATGTTGAACACTTTTTCATATATTTGTTTGCCATTTGTATTTCTGCATTTGAGAGGTGTCTATTCATTTCAGATGCCCATTTTTGGATTGTGTCTCTAAATTTGGGGGGTCTGATTTTTTTGAGTTCTTTATATATTATAGATGTTAGACCTTTGTCTGAGGAATGGTTGGTAAAAATTTTTTCTCACTCTTCCTACAGATCTTTTTTTAATCTGTTTGTTTGTTTGTTTGTTTTGTTTTGTTTTGTTTGAGACAGGGTCTTGCTATGTAGCCCAGGCTGGCATCAAACTCACAGTGATTCTCCTGCCTCAGCCTCCTGAGTGCTGGGATTACAGGCATATACCACCATGCCCAGCAGTCCTATAGATCTTTTGTTTTGTTTTGCTTTTTTATTTTTAAATCAAAAGAACAGTTTAATTTTATTAGAAACAGAATTGATTTTTTTTAAAATAAATCTAGCTGGAGATTTAGCTCAGCGGTTAGAGTGCTTACCTTGCAAGCACAAGGCCCTGAGTTCGATCCCCAGCACCAAAATAAAATAAAATAAAATAAATCTAAACATGAAAGTCCAAAACCTACTGACTTAGTCCTTTCCAGAGTTTAACTACAGTAGGTTTGGGCTACTGCACTAACCGCACTAACCACAGAGATAATCCGCTAGTGTAGCGGGGGCTGGGTGGCCGTCACTTTGGTGACTCCTTTCTGAGGGCCAGACCTTGGTAGGCTCCATGTCCGCCACCCCCAAGGCCATGTCTGTCCCTCTTGCAGGCAGGACGACACCCCTTGTCCACAGGTCACGCAGGCACCACATTTTCCTGTAGCTGGCTCGCTCAGGGTTTACCTTGGCCTTTCCCTTGAGGGCGACATCCACTGTGGACGTCCTTCCTGCATTCTTGCTGTGAAGATTTGATCCCCGTATCGGTGGATCGATCCCAACAGGAAAGAGGAAGACACTGACCTTAGGACACCTGGAGGAGGATAGAAGGAAGGAGCTGTTTTCAGCCAGGCATGGTGGTGTTTGTCTGTGATCCCAGCACTCAGGAAGCTGAGGCAGGAGGATTGCCGCGAATTCGAGGCCAACCTGAATTACATAGCAAGACCCTGTCTCAAAAACAAACAAATGCTTTCAAGGGGGGTAGGGGATGCATCATCTCTGGCTAATATCAGTGGCAGGGTTGTACTCCTGCAGGGGCCGGAAGATGAGTGAGGGAGGAGACCTAACTGGAGACACAGCCTGGAGGAGGATGTCGCTAAAGGCAGCAAGTCCTTCAGGCACATGGCAGCCCAAACCCGGGCAGGCCTCCCTGCCCTGGTGTCTGCACTGCTCCTGTTGGCTGGGGCCGGGAGAGGTCGTTGACACCTGTGGGCACCTGGTCGGACACTCAGGGATCCACCGGATGCAAGGGGCCTAGGCCCCCACTTTTTCGGGGTTCCCTGTCTTTTCTATGACACGAATCACATTGACAGCTAGACCAGGAATCTTCCGGAGAAGGGGAAGCCCCCCCCTTCCAGAAGTGACCGGGCTCCCGGGGAAAGCGACCTCTGCATCCAGCTATAGAGTGTCACAGGGTATCAGCAGGTGACACTGGAAACCGGGGGCTTCAAGGCAGGGCAGAGGGCTGAGCACAGGCACACAGAGGACGGGGCTGGGGACAGGCCAACAGTTGTCGCGGGCGCTCAGGCCCCAGAGGATTTCCTGGCCTTGTGCCGTCCAGCTCAGGCCCATAGTGGTGCCCCAAATATCATGAATTCGCTAGAAATGGTGGGAGAGAAGTGAAAACCAGGTTTGTTTGTTTTTTTTTTCTCCAATATTGAGATTGAACCCAGGACCTTTGCACTGAGCTACCTCCCCAGCCCCCCTTTTGACTGATTTTATTATTTTGAACCAGGGTCTCACTAAGTCACTGTGTTTCCCAGGCTGGGGTCGGACTTGGAACTCTCCTGCCTCAGCCTCCCAGAGTGCTGGGATGACAGAAAAAGCATGTACCACCATGCCAGCAGCTGGGCCTTTTTGGTCCACTGAGCAACGATGTAGCTCATGGGGCAGGCGCAGGGCACCACATTCCCCCATCTCTGCCTGGTCCTTTGCACCTGGGGCTCGAGCAGGTGAATGGGGCAGTGAGCCCAATGACGCTAGACTCTGCGAGGCAGACGAGAGAGAAACCTTGGGAGCAGCCGGGCTTGGCTCACAGTGGCTCCGCTCTGCACACGGGTCCCAGCCCTGTGACAGGAGGCTGGGAGCCTGTCTCCTGTCTGGCAGATGGTAGCAGTTACATGAAAGAAAGCCGACGGGCAGCCAGGGGGATCCTTGCTGCTAATCCACAGGGCAGGGTTATTGAACTGGCCCCCATGTGCATGCTCATTTGGGCAGAATCCACAGATTTCACTACTATTAGAAGTTTAGCTCAGGAGGCTGAGGCAGGAGGATTGCTGTGAGTTTGAGACCAGCCTAGGCTATGTAGTTAATTCAAGGCCAACCTGGAATACACAGTGAAGCTCTGCCTGAAAAAAACAAAAAACAAGAAAGTTCAGGCTGTTGGGCTTAGACAAAAGTCTTAAAGTGACCTGGTCTCATCCTGATTCACAGTATGGGAAACTGAGGCCCAGAGGCAGGATATGATTTTCTTAAGGTCACAGATCTGGTTGGTGTAGCAAAGAGAAAGTAACTTCTTTTTTCTCTAAGGGATAATATCAGCAAGACAATTGAGAATTTTTTTCCTTTCTTGTGCTTTTACTTTGTGTGTGTGTGTGCGCGCGCATTTTAGTTGCAAACTCAGTTTTATGTTGTGTTTCATCAAATCAGAGGTTTGGCCAAGGCATCAAGCAAATTAGAATCCCAGATCTGGTTCTGCCACTGGCTCAGGACCTTGGCCAAGACACAGCGCCATCCCGAGTCTCAGTTTCCCCATATGTCATGGGGGCAGTTGAACTGGATCCCTCCTGAAATCTCTCCCAAGCGCCGTCATTGCATAATTCCCAGCAAGCCCAGAACTCAGGTTACACATTTGCGGAAGACCTTCCACTAAATTCCGAGGCAACCCCACCCCTCCTTGAGGACAATCCTGCTGCTGCCGGGAGCTGAGCGCCAGCCAATGTGGACTCGCGGACTCCGCGATTTCCAGCCCCGGCACTTGTGGCTTCTCTGCCAGCAGCAGCCGGAGCCTTCTGCCCCGCGGAGCCCCGGAGCGTACGCATCAAAATAGTTGTATGATGTCATAGTGGGAATGTGCCCGGCCACTCGGGCCAGGAATTGTCCGCAGGCGTGGTTTCCTTTTACAGTGTTTAAAGAGGCACCGGGCGACCTGCACATGACTGGCGGGCTTGCGCTTCCTCTGCCTCCTTAGTCTCCCCTCTTTTTTGAAGTTTAAGGAAGAAAAAAGAACCCTGAAGTGTATCCTCAAGCCGCTGGCCTGAGCTACACAAACAAATCCCCCGCCAAGTTCTGTGTGTGCCTCCGGCGGCTTCTTGCCTACTTAACGGACTGTGAGAGTGGCCGACGTGCGGCGGCCCCGTCAGGACTTCTGGGCCAGGAGCCTCAGGGACACTGGAGTGAGACCACAGTGAGGTCACCCACCAACACTGCGTCCCCGCACCTGCCAGCTGATGCAGGCCCCTCCCAGTGACCTGCCTGCTACCTGGGGCTGACTCTGGTCTTCGGGTCCTGACATGTTCACCTGTCACTGCTTCTTGGGCCACGAGTACTCATGAAGCGCTTCGGAAGTCTCCGGGGAAGCAAGAAACCCAAAGACCAAAACCGGAGCACCCAGAGGCGCCAGTCGGAGCCCCACGGCCTGTTCGGTAGGATGCTGCCCTTCCCTTGTCCCTGGGGGTCTGTGCTCTGGAGGTGCTGGGGCGGCACCGCTGCCGGCCACTTCCACTTGGCCCTGAGCAGAACGGGGGCAGCAGTTAGAGGGGGAAGGGACTCATCGCAGTGGGCCTGCTGCTGCTGCAGACACCCTGCATGCCCCTCTCTGAAGCCATTTCTTTCTCTGTCCCCCACTCTGGCCCACTGAGGATTGGTGATCACTAGATGGTCATTCATTTAGCAAACCAGTGGCTGGGGGGCTGCTGAGGATGGTCCTGAATGGTCAGTTTCCACTGTTAAAAATTAAATGTGCAAGCGAGTGAACTATGCTGAGGTGAGGAGTTAGGGCTTCTGCCGCTGTCCTGGGTGAAAAGTCTGCTGGATCAAGGATTTGGGCTGGACGGGAACAGCTGTTTCCTTCACTGGTCTGGGGGACAAGCTTGCTTTCCGGGCTCCCAGCTCCCGGGAGCTGCTGTAGGAGGCTGGGGGGTTGGCCCTGGCGTGGCTGGCACAGGTGGAGAAGCACGTGGGCTTCAGCATTCCCGGAGACCTGCAGGTGCTTTGGGCTGTGCCCTGTCCACCCGGAGCCACGCAGGTAGATTCCAGTGCTTTCATGGCTTCCCCGGATCCCGGGAAGGACCCTGGCCCCGACTTTAGATGGGGAGGTCTTGCTTTAAGACAGGGGGAGCCTGCCATGGGTTGTCACTGTGTGGAAGATGTGGGCGGAGGCCATGATTTAGGCACGGCACGGTGGGCACCCTTACCCAGAGAGCGAGGGAGAGCGGGGCTGTGCCATCCCGTCCCTCCTGCACAGAGACATGGTCAGTGGCAAAAATGTATCCTGCGTGTAGTAGGAAGATGACTCTGGAAAGACTTCTGGGCAGGAGGCAAAAACTGGAATAGTAAGAAAAGGAGACAGTAAATCTGGAATCTGCCTTATCGTGGCGACGCTGGACTGAGCGGTGCTCTGGACTGCGAGGGCCAGGTCGGGCTAAGCCCTGGGGTCTGGGGACCAGCAAAGACTCTGGTTTTTGGATTCAGGGAGCCTCAAGTGTGCGCTAGGGCGAATTTCCAGAGGACCAGGGCTTCCTGGCCTGGACATTCAGGGACTGGCCTAAGATGACCTGTAAATAACAAGGAAACAAACCCTCATTATCATAGAATTAGAATGAACCTATTATTGAACTAAAAATCTGACTGTGGCAATGAGGACGGGCGGGCAGGCCCATCATTAAAGGCCTGCTGTGAGCCAGACAGTGGTTTCTCCCCTGGTGTCTGCGAGCAGCTGTCATCCTGTCTCCTCCCCTTCGGGGATCCTAAATGATATTTGCATCTCTATGGAGCTGCAGAAGCGCTTGCATGCAAACACCAGCTCTGACCACAGCTCAGGGAAGTCCGGACCCCAGAACCTTCCCCTGGGATCTGGAGAGCAAGTGAAAACCTGCCTGGGCCCTGCTTGGCCGAGCTACTCCTAGGTGGCTAGAGCCTGGGGAGCCGGCTTGATCCAATGTCTGACTTTTCCTTTGTTATCGCTGAGGTGAGAGGAGCCAAGAGCCAGAGCAGACAGGAGGTATCAGCCCCTCCCCAGGGCCGGGCACAGATCCCGCTCACCGAAGAAAAAACAGCTGAAGAATATGGACACAGCCCTGCCGGCTCACCCACCCACCTGAGGGTAACATCTTTGCTACACATGAATACACAAATCTGCACACTCATGTGTGTACACACATGCTTACAAGCATGCACATGCAACACACTCTCACAAGTACATGTGTATGCACACATGTACAGACTCATACTTGTGTGTTCAAAGCATGTACACACTCCCGTACAGCTGTCCCTAGAGCCTGATGACTGTCCCAAAGCACTGGAAGAGAAAAGCAAGACCCGCAGGCCTGCAGGCCCTAAGCCATTGGTACTGGCCTGCGAGGGACCTTCACACTGGGACATACATGGCTGCCACTGGGAAGTGTGACACTTGGGCCTGAGACAGACCCCGTTCTTCACGGCAGCCCCTCGGCTCCAGCTGGAGAGCCAGGCAGGGCCAGCTGCAGGTGCACTGAGATGGTTCTTCTGCCCGGGGTCTCCTTGCCCCACGTGGCAGCCGGGGGCGACTTCAGCTTAAACCTCTCTCCCGCCTGTGCTGGAGAGAGACCCGAGGTCTGGACAGAGCGCGTGCAGCAGCGGGTAATAATGTGAAGGGAAGGTCGGGGGGCTTTGCTGGTCAGACACAGGACAATGGTTTCTGCCCTCTGCAGGTACAGGAGTAACTAAATCAGGACGATTGGGGTCTTCTGAGATCCTTTTGGGGGTAGGCACCAAGGACAGGAATTGAAGGGCACTTCTGGGGACGGGTGCCGCCTTCTCGTGCTTGGGGGTCTGAGGAAGGCCACTGACCTCCTCTTGGCTTTGACATCCAGCCTCCCCTCCCCTGTACCCTACTCTTGGCGACTGCACAAGGACTTTGGAAGAGTGGCGGCGCTCTTCGTTGCGGGTGGCACCTGAGTCCTCCCAGCAGGGCTGTCACACCCTGAGAACGTTGCGGCTGCGTGTGGCGCTGGGGGAGTGTTGGGTGCTCTTTACTTCGCACACAGACCTCAGCTGAAAAGCGAAGTCTGTCATCTACCCTCTGCTGTCCCCTTGTCCCTCCTGGTCCTTGCTCTATCTCTGGCTGCCTGTCTGCTGGCCTGGCCTCTGGTGTCCTGATGGGGTTTGCCTTGAAATAACCCAAGATACATTTTCAGCCTGTTATAATGGAAGTTTTGAATGTATGCAGAAGCAGGGAGACTAGTATAACGGTGTGCAGCTTCTGAGTCCACCTGTGACCAGTGCCACCGGCGTGTACTCTACTCTGGTCATCTTTCCAGTGCTGGGACACTGCAGCCAGCAAGAGTGGAGCCACCTGCCTGAGACATGTAGCTTCTTGGGGGAAGACAGGTAAGTGAGGGCTGTTGTCGTGTCATGATAAAACGTGCATAACACAAAATGTACCATTGCCACCATTTCTAAGCATGTATTTCGGTGACATTAGACACATTTACATGGCTGAGTAGCCATGACCACCGTCCCACAACTGGGACTCTGCACCCATTAAACAAAAGCCCTGTTCTCCTTCCCCCAGGCCCTGGCGAGCCCCACTCTACTACCTGTGCATGAATTCCCCGACTCCAGGGACCTCTCCAAGGTAGAATCGTGCAGTGTTTGTCCTTTTGTGACTGGCTTGTTCTGACAGACTAGTTTTCAGCATAAATTTGGGTGGCATTAACACCAAAGAGGCAGGACAAAGGGCAGGCTCCTGGGCCACCGCATGGTGGCCGTGGTTGGGGCTTTCTGATGGCAGAGAAGCAAGAAACAGGAACCAGAGGCAGCATTTGGGGAGAACTGAGTCACGGGACCCTCCCTTGCCCCGCTTGCTGCCCGTGTCCCTGCTGGCACCTGATCTTTCTGCTTAGTCTGCTCTCTTAGCTCCTACTCTGGAAGGCTGGGTGTCCTGGGGACTTCGGACACTGTGGGCCATGGAGAGGTGTCTGGGGCTGAGACCAAGCACAGGGGACTTAGGAAGAGCCACCTCCTCCATCCACCACCCTGATCCGGTGACCTGTCCCCTGTGGGGCCATCTCCGTGCCACTTGGATACAGGAGCCAAAAGCAGCCCAGACCCTCCGGATTCATTTCTTCCCGAGGACCCAGAGCAGCCCAGCATGTCTCCTTGGCCATTCAGTCGCCTGCTCTGCACTCAGAACAGTGACGCCACACTGGCTGGAGGGGACAAGGATGCTCTGGGCCTTTCTTCCGTCTCCACACTAGTTCCCAGAGTCGCAGTTCCAGCCCCTGCACGGTGCCAGTCAGGAAGATCACACCAACCCCCAGGAAGCCGTCACCAGGCCCGAGTGACATGGAGACAGTCTGTGACAGGAGCACCCCGCTTTGGGGCAGTGCAGTTTCGGGGGAGCTTTCTGGGAGGACCGGCTCTGAGCGGAGAATCTCAGCACAGCACTGGCCTGCCCGGACGGCAGGGCCCGAAGGTGTCAGCGATGCCGGACCGCAGACGGAGCCTGGCAGAACCAGCAGAGAAACACGAAGGAAGAGTCAGGAAAGGGGGCGGATGTAAATAGCAGAGACGCCTCCATGGTTCAGTGACAGGGCCGGGGCTGGTTGCCCTGGGCGTGGAGCAGCTCTGCTCCTCCATTACCCACGTCAGCTCTGAGCGGGAGCTGACTGTCCTTGGGAAGGCCATTTGTCATGGTCCCCAAGAGGAGGAGGTGTGCAGTGCCATGAGGTGGGGGCCGCACAGGGACAGCAGGGCACAAGGCTGCCCTGTGCACTTGGGAGCCTCGGTGCCCAAGATGACCCCTCGGCCTCCCGGCTCCTGGGTGAGACCAAGAGCCTGGTTCATTCAGAGAATGGGAGGAATTCTCTCCTCTGGCAATAATTTGTCTTGTAATGATTGAGAAGAAAAAAATACGCGAAGTCCAAATACTCTGCAGAACAAGTCAACAAGGAATGTTCCCCGAGGCAGGGAGGACTCGACCATCTGCATCCTTGGCCCCGAGCCTCGGCCCCAACGCTGCAGGCCTCCCCACTGGGATCTCAGGACAGGGGTGGGATCCAGGGTGTGGCCCCAAGAGGAAGCGCCTCCCCTCCCCCAGACCGCTGGCCAGGCACTGGGGCCTCAGCGGCACCAGTGTGAATGGGGCACATGGGGGAGGAGAGTAGTGGGTGGCCACAGGCTGCACAGTGGGGGCTGGACATGCTCAGGACCCAGGTTGCAGCAAGAGGCGGCCTGGGAGTCTGGGAGTCCAAAGTCTGTCTGTCCTGGTGAGTCAGTACCTGAGATGCTTGCCTGGGGCCCACTTGGGGCTGGAAGAGATGAGTCTAGCGATTTCCTAACTGAACAAAAATGAGTGATAAAATGGGCGTGGTGGTGCCTGCCTATAAATCCAACACTGGGGAGGCTGAGGCAGGAGGATCACCAAAAGTTCGAAGCCTGCCTGGGCTACATAGTGAGATCAAGGGCAGCCTGAACTACATAGCGAGACCCTGTCTTAAAAGACAAAACAAATCAAAACAAAACAAAAAACAAATGAGCGATAAAACTACCAGAGATCTGCTGTGCCGTAATTCAGTCTCCCAGAGCTTTTGTATCTATTATTCAAGTGGCTTCTAGTTCCCACCTTCCAAGACCTTTCAGGTTTGCCGGGACCCAAGCTGCAAATGACCAGCCAGCCACCTCCTGCCGCCTGCGGTTCTGCCTCCTGAGGTCCCAGGGTGCCTGCAGTCCTTCTGATCTGTGTGCACTCTGCACCGTGGAGTGAACCCCGTGGGAGCAACTTCTGTTTCTGAGATATTCTCAGGATTGCCAGGATTGCACATGCGCATCCCTGGAGCCTTCTGTGACAATGACAGGAAACACATCTACTCTGGGTGGCGTCGTGATATGCGGCAGAACCGAGCACGGGGAAGGCAGACTGCCCGGCTGGGGTCGTGGACCAGGGCGGTATGTTTTAAAGTGTAGCTCTATGAGGACGTCAGGAGCCGGCTGTCTTTAGGAAGCCAGTTTGTCACGGTCCCCAGGAGGAGGAGGTGTGCAGTGCCATGAGGTGGGGGCCGCACAGGAAGAGCAGAGCACCAGAAAAAGGCAGGCAAGGCCAGGCGTGCAGACGGACGGGCTTGTGTGACACATGGGCGGAAGCTCTGGGACACAGTGCTGGCTGGCTGGCCCCTTCCCTTAGGGAGTGATGACGGCAGGGAATGTGGCCACCTGGAGTGTGAGGGCCAGAGATGAGCAGGTGGGAGAGCAAGGGCGAGTGTGCTGGGAAGGTGGACCTGGGGCCCCTCGATCTCCTGGGACGGCGGGAGGTACGGAGTGGCGGTCCCCCCAGGCCAGGTGTCAGAAACTCAAGAATGCAGAAAATGAGAAAAGGTCCTCCGAGCAAGATGCTGCCCCCGGAGCTCACACTGCTCCGTATTCCTTTCATTTCTGTGCTTCCATCCCTGCTGGGCAGGGAGTCTCCTGGCAAGGCCGTCTCTGCCTCAGACCAGGGAGGGTCCAGGAGGACAGGGCTGGTGTCCCCAGCACTGACACCTGGACTCGGCGCTGGGCCTCACGCATTGCCCCCGCCGCTCACTCCTCACCCGCCCGAGCATGAGTCCCTTCTGTAAAGGTCACCATCTGTCCAGGCCGGCGGACAAGGTGGAGCTGCCTTTTCCTGGCGGTCCTCCTCCACCCCAGCTCTGGGCCACAGAGCCCCACGAAGAGGGCGCAGTGTCACTTTTCCCATCCATCCTGGTGCCATCTCTGCGTGTGAGCCTGGCAGACAGGACAGGGGTTGGACATGGGTGGGCGTTCTGAAAACGCATGGCCACTGTGGAGAATTGTGCCCCGCTGCAGCCCGAAACCTGCCCCCGTGAAGTCTCGTTTCGGGTTGAAAGTGACAGCGGGGTGGGACCAGGCAGAAGCTTCAGGCCGTGAGGGACTGGAGGGGGTGGGTTCCTTCAAACCAGAACTGCCTGGAATTTCAGTGCTGTGTTCTTGCTCCCCGGTTCCCAACCCGCCTCAGCCCCAAACAGGAACAAGCGCAGACTTCTGGTTCTGGCTTCCTGCTCTATCCACGCCATTTTCCATTAATGCATTTGTGTAACAACCCTTTCAAGCACAAGTTCCACCGTGGGGCATGGATTTAGGTGCAAGGGAGACAATTGTTGAGCTCTGGAGACAGTGAGCAAACATGCCTAAATATACCATTATAATGTACTATGAGGTGACCCAGGCCTGTCACCCCAGAACTCTGGGAGGCTAAGGCAGGAGGACTGTAGGTTTAAGGCCAGTCTGAGCAACTTAGCAATTTAATGAGACCCTGTCTCAACATAAAAAATAAAAAAGACCTGGGGATATAACACAGCACGAAGGCCCCAGGTCTCAAAAATAAAATGTACCATCAAAATAGGATTAAAAAGTAAAGAGCAAAATGAGATTTTGTCCAAAGGGGCTGCTTCTGATGGGACAGTGGAATCCAGCTGTTGTGGACAAGGGTACCCGCTGTGTGAAGCAGCCAGGCAGCGAGCAGGAGGCAGAGCTGGGGTGGCAAGTGACACAGGTGTTCCCCATGCAGCACTGTGTCTCTCCGTGGCATTAGGGGGACCGTAAGGGCCACCGTGCATTGTTGTAGAACAGGCCACTGTCTGCACAGACCCCCTATCACGCGCCCCTCTGAGTGTCTCCAGGTTGTACTCTTCTGCGTGTCATCCTTGTACACTTACGTTGCCCCCCTGTGCCCGGCCTGACCTGAGCATCCTTGGCAGATGCTGTGGGCTCTGTATGTGTGTCCTGCTTCCCTCTCCAGCCTGCGAGCACATGCTGTGTCTTTACTTCTGGGCTCCTAACTTGTCCACTGCTCCATGCCCCGCCCCCAGCCAACATCCAGTTCTGCACCAACACAGGTGTCTCTCCTCACCTGGTGGCTGAGGTTGGCACCCACCCTGGGTGGAGTCCCCGTTTCTCAGTCAGGCAGTCCCCGGTGCCCCGAGTCCTCATCCGCTTCCCCACCAGCACAACCCAGGCTCTGCCTGTCTGAGGCACCCTGGGAAGTCATGGGGGACCCCAACGGACAGGGCGCTCCGTTTTCCCCTGGGGCTCAGTGTTGGGATTCTGTAGGATGGGAACCATGGCAGTTCTGGGTTTGCAGTCACTCGCCGTCGCTATAGCAACCCCTGGCTTACAGCAGCCTCACACTAAAAATAGTTCACTTCCATCCCTAGGATGGAAGAATCAAAGGAAACCAAAGCAGGGGAGGCCCCCATCCATCCAGCTGCCAGGCCCAAGGGGACTCCGAGGTGCAGCAACGTAGCTGCTCAGGGCCCTGTGACCGCCCAGCTAAGGACAGGAATGCCAGGCTGTGATGGCCACCACCACCATGCTCGGAGCCGCTGGGTTGTGAGGTCTTCCCCACGTACCAAGCCTCAGCTGGCTTCTTTGTAGGTGGAACCACATAATGAAATAATAAACCAAACCCAGGGTTGTGTTTGCTCAGATTTTATTTGGTTTTTAATCTGAACTCTACTAGGGAATTGTAAATGTTTTTTAAGGGATTTAATTAATTAGCAAGATGGAATGAGAACCCAGAACCATGGCTTATGAGAAGGAGCTGAAAGACTTGGAGATGTTGGCGTGGATGGATGGGGGTGACCCCGGAGAGGGGCGGGGACCCCGGTTTGGATATGTGAAGGGCCATCCTGCCAAAGAGGGATTAGTTACCTGCTCCGCCTGGGTCTCATAAGAAGACAAGGCTCAACTCCCTGGGAAAGAAATAAGCCCCTGCCCCAGGGTGCAACGTGCAGTTAGGTTCGCTGCATTTGACTGTTTTAAAGTCATAAAATAACATGTGAGAAAGCTAGAAAATTGTTCTGGAAATTGTTGTGGAGAGGAAGGGATGCACCCTGCTCTGAGATCAGGCAGGAGTAGAAGGCTGTGGGTGGCCTGAGAGCCAAGCTTGGACCACAGAGAAGTTGAGGCAAGTAGGCCCCAGGCAGCGGGGGGCCACCAGGTCCTTAGATCTGGACTCAGAGCCCTTCCTGCCAAAGCCCTGAGTGGTAGCATCACCTTCCTGTTCTTGTTCTGCTTCCTCTTTTTGTAGCTTTTTTTTTTTTTTAACTGTGTATCTTAGTCACTTTCCTGTCACTGGGACCAAATACCTGACATCTGCAACTTAAAGCAGGAGAGTTTTTTGTTTGTTTTGTTTGTTTTTTGATTTGGGGGGGTTGGGGTGTTTTTGGGGGTTTTTTAGGGGGGTTTTTTTGTGCCAGGGATCAGACTGAAGGCCTTGTGCTTGCTTGGCAAGTACTCTAACCACTGAACTAAATCCCCAGCCAAGAGAGTTTTATTTTGGCTCAGTGTTTTTAGAGGGTTCAGTCCATGGTTGGCAGGCTCCAAGGCAGAAATAGCATGGCATAGGGGCCTGGCAGAGGGAAGGAGCTCACCCCATGGCAGCCAGGAAGCAGGGAGAGAAGGGACAGCCAGGGATGAGAACACACCCAAGCAGGCCCCACCTACTAACAGCACTTGCAGACATGGACGCCTCCAAGGATGAATCCACTGATGAGTTTTGTGCACCCGTCATCCAATCACCTCCCAAACACATGAGACTTTGGGGGACCTGTTAAATCTAAACATAGACATAGCATAGAATTGACCATTTTAGCCACCTCTCAGGCAGCTCTGTGGCATTAAGGCGGCATGGCGTTGCACCGCAGGTCAGTTACCTTTCTTTTTAAGGCTAACAGTCTGTCTGTCGTCTGCAGACTATTCGTGCATCTGTTCCTGTGCCATAGGACACCTGGGCTGTTTCCTGTCCACTCTTTCTATTGTCTTGCTGGGGGTCGTAAGTGAGGCGGAGGTGGCCTCACTCCCCTGTCCTGGGGTGCGGGGACTCCACCAGCTGCAGCACCCCCGTTGCCCTGCAGACTTCCCCAGCAGCCTGGGGACAGGAGGATGGCACCATCCCTGTGTCTGCCTGAGATACCACCGACCTAGAAGCCGAAAGAGCTGAAGCAGCTGACCCCAGACAGCCATGCTGTCTGATATGGGGCCCAGACTAAGTCACAAGGGACAGACACCCAATGTCCCCACAGTCCAGGTGCATGAGATAGAGGTACAGGCTGGGCTGTGTTATGGTCCTGGTCACCCTCCGTTACAGGTGTCATCACTCCTGGAAGTCTCTGCCTCCCTGAGCGGGTATAAACTGACTCTCGGCACTTAAGGGAGAACCAGCCCATCACACAGCACAGGGTAGGGACAGGGGACTCAACAAGAGGTGCTTTGAGGAGAGGGAAGGGCCCTAGTCCAGGAAGCTCGGGAGAGTGCTGGGCAGGAGGCAGCAGCAAGTGAGGACCAGCCCTGGCCTCCCACGGTTCTCGAGGCCCACCCGCCCTGTGGGCTCTGAGCAGCAGGGCCTCTAGGAGCCTCCCTTCTCCAGAGGTCCCCAGAGTCACCCCCTTCCAGGTGGACCCACGGGCTGAGGGAGATGGGACAGGCAGAGCTATTTCAGCACTCTGGGAGGGACCAGACGACACACCTTGTTCCCCAGGACTGCAGAAATGATTTGGGGATCCCCAGCACCCCAAGGAGCTGAGGTCGCCCTTCATCTAGGCCACAAACCAGCAGGACCCACAGCCGCCACACTGCGAATCCTAAATGCAACAAGAGTATTTGGGTTCCGGAGAGGCAGGGACCAAGTGGCAGTGTGCGGTCACCCAGGGCCACAAAGGTTACCCTAAGGGCTACCTAAGGGTACCCTAAAGGTTACCCTAAAGGACAGTAAAGTAAAGCAGCAGTTGGAATGGTCAGACTCAGCCCAGCTGTGGTGTTGGGCATTGATCATGGGTTTCCTGGAAGTGAAGTTGATGGGTGCCAACTAAATCTTGATGCTTCCTTTATAAGCCTCAGGATTCTGATCTGGTGAAACAAAGTCTAATCATAAAACAGAGTCCCAGCCTCAGTTCCAAGACTTGAGCCAGGTCACAGAACCCCTTGAGAGAAAGGGAACCCAGGTTCCCTTGAAGAAGGACCCCAGTACATTACAGATTTGTACTGCAGATAACTTTGCCTTTGCTGGGGTGACTGCACTGGAGAAACAGGAATATCAGACTCTTGAGGTAAACTGACACCAGTTCCAGAAGACTTAAATGTCACGGGTCCACCCACCAGAGCAGGGGCTGGTGGGAGAAAGAGACTCCAGACTAGAGGGTTCCCAGCTCGTCCTGGGTGCAGGGGACAAGGGGCCGTGCCGAAGGTGGGAGTCTTCCCTGGAGCCTGCTGCTGGATCACAAGGCCTTGGGGGAAGTGAGGAATGCCGTGTAACTGGAGCCCGCGGCCGGCGGCTGTCTAATCGGTGTTGGTATGTGTTAGCGGCACGTCCATAATAAGAAAGTGCCGGATGCCAGCCGGGACCCGGGATGGGTGTTGAACTGTCGGCTGATGACAGGAAGGCCACACCACACACTTGCATCCCCTCACCTCGCAGAGCCTCGGGGAGTGGTAGGAGCTCTGTCGCAGTTTGGCCCTAGCAGAGCCCTCTGTCCCACAGTGAGAGACAAGGCCCCAGAGAAGACCCCAGGGGAGAAGCAACAGGTCAACATAGTCCAGCCAAATGTCCTTCTACAGTGTTTTGCTTTTGGTTTTTGTGGTGCTGGGGATGGAACGCAGGCCTGGAGTACGCTGGGCAAGCGCTCTACCCCTGCGCTCCACCCCCAGCCCTCAGAGTGGGTTTTGATCAGAGGGGAGGGCAAGGAAGCCAAGCACACTGTGCCCTTAGGTCTGGAGAGGAAGAAATTGGCAGGGTGCGGCATGAGCCACGTAGAAGGAGCGGGAATTTTCAAACAGTCCTACAACCCCCAAGCTTCGTCTGTCTTGGTCCTTTTGGTCCACCAGCTGCACGTGGGGAGCCATGTTTAGCTTTGCTCAAAGAGGACTGGTGCGAAGGAGAGTCAAGGCCCTTTCTTGGGGATCCACGATCTTGAATTGGGCTAGAGCCCTGTGGGCCGAACATCTCCAGACTAGGGGAACATGGAGGTGGATCCCAGCGCCCCTGTTTTCCACAGAAGGCATTTGGGCCCAGGGTGACTGATTTGGAGAACAGTACTGAAGTTCAGAAGATTAACTGCAGCTCCAAGCAGCACGTTTTGGGGGTTTTTTTTGTTGTTGTTGTTGTTAGTGTACATATGTACATTGAGTATGTATGTAATTAAGTAGGCAATGCAAGTGGCTGTTAGAATAGTCTAAAAGGACTTTTATATGGTAAAAAGTAAGACATTCTTCCACTCTGGAACCCAGTCCCCAGTTCCTCTGCCCAAAAGCGACTTACTTCATAGCCTTTCCAAAATATTCCATGCAGTTAGAAGCTACTTTTTTGTGTGCAAACAATAGCTTGCCATACCTGCTACTCTCCACCTTGCTTTTGAACCCTTTAACCATGTCAGCCTGTATGACAGAGAGGGAGTCTTCAAAGTTTAATATGTTTCTCCAGGAGTTGGAAAGAGCTGCAAGAGGAATATGTGGGAAGTACCCAGAGGACTCCTACCGTGCTGTGGGCTGTGTTGTGTCCCCCAATTCACGGGATGAAGCCTTAGCCCCCAGGGGAGCTGTAGTTAGAGATGGCACTTTTAGGAGGGGATGTAGGTCACAAGGGTGGGGTCTTAATCTGATAGGACTTGGGCCTATTAGAGAGAGAAAGAGAAAGCGAGCAAGAGAGAGAGACAGAGAGAGAGAGAGAGAGAGAGAGAGACAGTCCACTTGAGAACACAGTGAAGCCACCACCTACAAGCCAAGATGAGGACCCGACCACACTAGCACTGTGATCTTGGGCTTTGCTTCATCCTGAACTGGGAGAAAACAAATCTTGTGTAAGCCACTTCATCTGTGCATTTTCTGCCACTGGGGCAAGGGACCTGTTCGGCCCCTGCTTCTAGGCAGCAGAAGCTGAGTCCAGTTGAGGACATCCACGGTTCCCATCTAGGACCCCTGGCAGTATTCCAGAACCTCAGAGGACTAAGGAAGTAAATCTTGAGGGATACCCCACATCAGAGCCCATTTTTCCCACTCTGGCATCGGGAAGATGTCAAAAGATGCTGGGTGGACCAGGCACAGTGGCGCACACCTATAATCCCTGCACTTAGGAGGCTGAGGCAGAAGGATCCCTATGAGTTCAAGGCCAGCCTGAGCTATATAGTGAGTTTGAAGCCAACCTGAACTATATATAGAATCCTTGCCCCCGCCCTGCAAAAAGAAGAAAAAAATGAAACACAAACAAACAAAAAGATGCTGGATGGACAAAAAGAATGACAAATGTCCGCTCTACATAAAAGGGGAAATTTGAGGAAAGGTTGGGGCCAGCTGCCAGAGACCTCTTCCCCATGGGCACCGTCCCTAGTGGGTTGTCAGGGCTGCAGGTGGGCCATCAGCTCTGGTGAACAGAACCTACTTTTTTCAACACACCAAGAACAGATTTCTATCTCAGTTCAGAGGAACTTAGCCAGATTTCAAGTTTTCTCAGTTTGGCAGGCATATGGGGCAATGATGTGGACACTACTGAGGCACCATCGCCCTGTCACAGGGCTACCCTGGTGTCCTGACTGAAGGCCGCCAAGTGGTCCCCTCTGGGGTTCTGCAGCTGGACACTCCTTCCTGGATAGGAGTTTCCTGCTTTATGCTCTTGGCCGGTCACCCTTTCTCCTTTCTCTTCACTTGGAGTGGCTTCAAAAAGCTTCTGCTCACAAAACCATAATACCATGTTATTCTTGCCCGCTGTGGGTGACCAAGTCACCTGGGGTGGTGTTGTGGGTGTTCCCAAATTCTCTAGACACATGGCTCCAGTCTCTTGGGTAACTCTCTTCAGTGGCCAATTACATGCTCTTTTTATGTTTGTAAAACTTCACTTCTGGGGGTTAGGGATTCTGCTCAGTGGTTAGAGTGCTTGCCTAGCAAGTGCAAGGCCTTGAGTTTGATCCCCAACTCCAAAAACAAAAAAAGCAAAACCACTTCATTTCTGAAGGGCAAGCTTCTTCCTCCTCATTTCCCCATATTCTTACAGGGCGGGTTGATTCTGCCCTCCCCTTTGCCAGCACACATTTCCCTAAAAGGTCACAGAGCCCCGGGGCAGGAGGTCAGCATGTGCCTGCTCCATCCCACACTGCCTGAACTCTTGAATCAGTTGCCTGGCAGTGTGTGTTATAGAAACTGTTTTCCCTAGAGGAATTCAAACCACTTGTTGATGTCACTCTCTGGAGCCAGTGCTTTGCACAGTGAGTTTATTGGGAGCCACATTATTACTTGCTTGTGTCCAGTCCACACAATGGGGACACGGTGACTCCTTTCATGCCGATGCGTCTGCCATGTGCAAGACCGTGTTGAATTCTCCATGGATTCAAACATGGGGGCAGCTTGACACCAGTGGGCTGCTGTTTGAGTGTGCAGGCTGGTGCCGTCGGGACTGTGGGTGTAATCTGTGTCTGGACCACGTGGAGTTGCTCCGCTGGGCGTCCGTACACTGCCCCTGCCCAGCCTGCCGTGTCTTTAGTGAAGGCCAGGGTCACAGGCATAGAACGACAAACCGTTCTTATTAATCACTGTGTTTTCTTTTCTTTTTTCCACTGTATTTTCTTAATAAAGGACAGAGAACCCAATTTTAGTAGCATAGGTGACTCCTGGAGCCAAAGAGCAGCTGCAGATGCCGAAACCTCCTCACTTTTGCGACAGGCACCCTAAAGGGTATGTGAGACAGAAGGGAGGATCAGGGAGCCGTTCTGGCCCCACACAGCTCCAGGACTCAGTACATACTCACCCTCTTGCCCCAGGGATCATTTGGAGGCAAATCCCAGACGCACCTTTTTATCTGTAAGACAATGTTCCTGTGAAAAACCCCTTCCTGCCATCCTAAGAGGCCATAAGACAGGACAGTCGCTCTGTGAACCAGGAGAGTGGATGAGTGTGGCATTATGTGGCCCTCCTGCTGTCCCCTCTGTGCCAGGCTTCTATTTTCTGCTTCTCCACCTTTCTGGTCTTTGTCTTTCTGGTGTTATCTTTAATTCTTCAATTTCACCCCCTCCCTCTGTCATCTTTTTCCACTCCCTCTTCTCTTGATCACAACTCGAGTTGGAATATTTTTAAAGATTTGCTTTTAGTTGTGTAGACTTTGCTACTGCTTATTCTTAAGAAGGAAATACTTTATTTCACTTATAAAAGCAACTGTCAACACTTCCTTTCTACCGGTGTGGCCCGGGGATGGTCTCTGTTGGTCAGTGATCCTGAGGGGACACTCGGAAGGCGTAGCCCAACCCCGGAGGGACCCCAGGGCTCCAGGGCCAATGACAGGTGTCCTTCTGGAAGGCCCTGCCGACCCTCCGCCTTGGTACACCTTAAGTGGGTGAGGAGTAGCTTAGGATGTGAAGGAGCCTGGGAGGTGTACTGGGCACTTGTCCCATGTCACTGGTCCTTCCTCTCAGCAGCCCTGGGACACCTGCACTCTCAAAGGACATCCCCTGAGAAGGCAGATGGCTTCCTGCCAGCCACCCAGCTAAGGCAAAACCTAGCCCACAGGTCCCTGAGTCCCACGGGAGACCCCCAAAATTTATGAAAACCCTGTGGGAAACAGTTGTGGAAAGCACAGATTCCTAGCCTTGGACCCCAAATTGACATGCTTGATCTGGGTGGGGTGGGGTCCAGGAGTTTGCACTGGAAAAGATTTTTAAGTGCTTCCTATGCAGAAGTATGGTGGCCACAGCTAATCACTCTCTTCATGAGTGGGGAGTTGCTGAAGCTGGGTGATAGAGGCTTGTTACTCTAGTCCATGGCTTTCAATTATCTCATACCGAAAAGGAAGAGAAAAAGATAACCTAGCAGTGCATCCCGGTGAGGCAGCTGATCCGAAGCCTGGCTTGCGGGTCAGGAGTGAGTGTAAGTCTGCCTGCGGGGAAGTGGAGCCCAGCCCAGGATAACAACCACATGGTTCCTCCTACTCCCGGGAGACAGTTTAAGGGATTTGGGTTTGCAAACTAGCATATCCAGTTTCTCAGATGTCAGGCTCCGAATTCCTTCTCCTGCCTGCTGGGATTTCCCCTTGAGTCTTCCCTCTCTGTGGCCAATACATTATGACCCTGCCGTGCTTTGACAGTGACAAGCAGGAAGCCACTTCAGAGGCGGGGCCATCCCCGGGCTCAGCAAGGGGCGGATGCCTGGCGCTGCTCCCGCCTTGGGTCTGCAGCGCGGCCCTGAGCACGCCAGGCAGGCACTCTGTGAACGGGATCTGCACTGGCTGCCGGGAATCGCTCCACTCAAGCAACGAGCTACGACTTGGCATGGCTGCCGGTTTTCCACCTCTGCAGCCTTGGGCTGTACGTGAGGCCCAGGGTCCCCGGGCCTTGTGGGAAAGATAAAATCTAGAGTGACAGGCTTTGTGCTGTCTTCCAAGTCCCCCAGCCCCGCCAGCCATAGCCCTGGCGTCCAAGTGTGTGAGCAGCTCACATTCCTGCTTGCTGCTCAGCAGCCGTTCCTGTTCTGGAGAACAGTAGATCAGTGTGCCCCGAGGTCCCCTCTGGAGCTTGCACCCTGGGAGCCTGTCTCGGTCAGACTGTGGGCTCCCTCTCCCACCCCCATGCTGGGTCCTGCAGTCAGGCGTGGGCTCTCCTGTCCCCTGACCGTTGGTTGGTTATGCCAACAAGAACCATTTGCAGCCTCCTGGGGCCTGAGAATGGAGTCACTTTCAGGGGCTGGAGGAGACAGCGGCCCTCCGATTCTCTGCTCCCCGGCACAGAGCGTCTTGGCTTCCAGCACCAGACTCCCCTGCTGCAGTCTGCGGAGCCCCTGGGAGCGCCCACCCAGTCCCACCATCGGCACACCCGGAACCGCAGGCAGCAGTGACGTCCAAGAGGAGTGGAGGGCAGGGTGGGGCTGGGCCCGGCGCCTGGTCAGGTTACACCACGTGCTGGGCTCTGTGTGCTCCCGCAGGCCCAGGTGGCACCTGACACTCAGCTGCCACTGCCTCCTGGCAGTCACACCCTGACACTGGATCTGTACAGCTGCTCATCACCTGAGAGCTGGCACAGACACTGGGTGGGCTGACTGTCACCCCAGGGGTCATACCAGGAAGGCTTGAGGCTGCTGCTCAGCCCTGGTAACCCCGGAGAAGGGGACGTCTGGGTGCCGGCGCCAAGTCCAGTCGGCAGCCTGCCACCAACACTTGGCCGGTGTCCCCGTGTTCACTGGGTCTGCCCTGGGCTGTGGCAGACCAGGAGAGTTAGTCCTGGAGCCCAAGGGTTCCTGGACTTTGGGACAGAACCTGGTCCTTGCTCAGGAGCCCAGACAGGCTAGCTGCTCCCATGGATGTGGTCTGATCTCCGCAGTGACTGCACGAGTAGCCCTCACTCACCACCTGGACACTCTGGTGGTGGCTGACATGTTTTCGCTTGCTCAGGTGATGTCTGCAGGGGCTGAAACTTCCTGTGCCTTGGATTCACCCCCGACCTCCTAGGCTTAGGGGACCACAGTGTTGCGGTGTGTTGTTCCCTGGGGTAGGACGGTTGTCATGGTGAATCGTGGGGGTGCACTGGGAGACCTCAGGGGCCTGGAGCGGGCAAAGGCAGCAGGAAATGAATGTTGGTGTGGCAGTTTGGGCCCGATCCACGGGCCTGTGGGTCCAGGCACCCAATTCTCTTCTTTGTGTGACAGGGACATTGCAGAATGGTGAGCAGAGGGTGGCCGAGTCTGTGTGAGGAGCTGATCACCGAGGGCAGGAGTGAGTGGAGGAAGGAGACCACCACAGAAGCACAATAGGGGCAGCCTGACAGTGGGCTGGCACCATGCCTGAGTCTCTGGATGGGTTCAGTCACAGCCATGTTGGTGGGAGAGGTCATACCCACTAAGTGGTGGGACAGGAGGGGACTGGTCCAGGCAGCACCCAGGAGACAATGGGATGCCAGGATGAAGGGCTGGGTCCAGGTCCTCCTGGGGTGTGAAGCAGCCGTCAAGTCCCCCATGCACTCCATGCCATACAGTGTCACACAGTATCACTCATCACCACCTCGTGTCACACATTCTCACTGCCACAACAGTGCCATTCATGTCACACAATGTCAGTGTCACTCGATGTCCCACAGCACCACACAGTGTTACACAGCATCACGTGGTATCACCAACGTCACTTAGTATTGACCAACGCCACACCATGCCGTGGTTCCCAGTTCCTCTGGAGATGATGGCTGTGGGTGCCCCCTGCAGCCCTCCTCTGTTGGGAGGGTCCCACCTGAGCTCCTCCTAGCAGCCGCATCACACTGGTGGCTCCGTGGAACTTAAAAGCTACTGGCATCACTAGGACCCACTTCCCACACGTGTCCAGGGACTCCCGTCACTGCTGGTGTCACCCAGATTGCAGGATGTAACACAGGACAGCGCACTCAATACGACCACGTAATGTCACCATCTGGCCACTGGCAGGGCCAGCTGTGGCGAGGAAGCTGCTGTCATTTGAGGTCAGGGCCACCAGGAGGCTCTGCTGGCCACAGCTTCCCCTCCCCCCCGCCTCTGCTGGCTGGGGAGCCTGAAACACAGCCTGACAACTCCAGCCCTGTCAAGTCAGAACAGTGTTTCTGCTCCTCAAACATAGTCCACATGCTCGCCACTTACACCTTCCACGTCTTCTACGAGCCATGCTCCAAAACTACAGTGAATGCTTAAATTCTTAAAAATATATTACAGTGAAAGACACATTACCATTCAGCACCCTCAAAACCCTCCTCCCCCCTGAATAATACTCTTATCCCATGTTCTTACCAATTTCTGAAGCAGCTCTGGAGGTTTTCTTTCCTGAGTGTCTTTAGTTTTGGTGTCCTGGCCGCCTTATGTCCTACCTCCCTTTTGTGATCATTTTAACTTTGGAGAAGATCCAGAAGCCATGTGGTACTAGATCCAGTGAATAAGGTGAAGGGGCACAGCATCGTGTTCTTACAAGCCTGCCTTCCCATTGGCTGGCCCTCGGCAGCGGTATTCTCTGTATTTTTTTTTTAATTTTTTTTATTTTAAACCAAGAACATGTATTGGTACATTCTACATACAATGGTCACATTCATTACATTAATTCTGTACCTATACATGATGTATCATGGTTCTCCCCCCTCTTCCCCCCCTCCCCCATTCTCTGTATTTTTGACCATCCCTCGTGAAGACCCTCAGGAAAGGGGACTTCCAGAGCTGCTTCAGAAAGTGGTGAGGATGATGAAACAATTACATTCAAAGAGAGGGGGACCTATTTTCATTTCCCCAGCTTGACGCTGGGCCACGCCACCCCACGAAGATGGTGGCGGCTGGTTCTCGCATGACTGTTTTCTCGGCAAACCCTGGCCTTGTTTAACTTGGCTCTGGGTCAGGCACTCGGTTCATTCGCCAGCCCTGGAGACGCCCAGGTGGGCTTGCAGCTCTCTCTGAATGCATCACTTGGAAGCAAATCCAAGAGTTCAGCTTGACGCCCTGTAAAACTCAGAATCTGCACTTCAAGTACGAGTCTTCTCAAAGCCGGAAGCGGGTCTGGGTGGTTGTGGCTTGCACTGGACCCTTAGTGTGGGAGAGTCTGGATGTCTGCCTGGGACTTGAGTCACTGTCCCTCGTGGGGAGACCTCTGACCCTCTCCTGACCCTTGCTGCTGGAGAATGTGACTGGGTAAAGGCAGGGCAGGGAGGGAGCTTGGCTCCTGGGCAGGGCTGTGAGTAAGTTTCTTCACAGCTGGTACAGTTTAGATCTGGGGTCTCCCCCAAAGGTCTCAAGCGTTCAGAGATGAGGCTTTTGGAAAGTGATTCATGGATTAAATTCAGAGCTAAATGAGGAGCAGGGGCTAGAGGCAGGTCCCTGGGATCATGTCCCGGAAGCATTTATCTCCCTCCCTGGCTCCTCCTTTCCTCTCTGCTTCCCGGTCGCCATGACGTGAGCACCTCTCCTCCACCTGGGCCCTCCCGCCGTGCTGTTCTGCATTAGAGGTGCCAACCATGGACTGAAACTTGTACAACTGAATCAAAATAAACAGCTCTTCCTTCAAGCTTCAGGTGTCAGGCATTGTCTCTCAGTGACAGGAAAGTGACTAAGAGCAGCCTCCCTCGAACTAGTCATTGCCACCTACAAGTCCAGCTCAGTTCTTCCTTCAATAGTTGGGGGCAGAGAGGCAGGAGGCAGCGGTGGTTAGGAGCCAGGACTCCAAGCCAGGCGCTCAGAGCTGATGGAAGATCTGACACCATCTCAGACACTGCCAACCGCACAGCCCCGGGCAAGTCCCTGGTTTTCCCTGGGACAAGGACCTGCTGTGCTGAGTCACAGTAAAGTGTGTGGGCAGCTGGTGTCTGGCCTTCACACAGGAAAGGGCCATCTATCCCCGACTGTTTTGCAGTGCACGACATGGTACCGCATGTATGTGGCTTCTCCTAGAACCTGGTAAGCAGGACGCAGAGAAGCAGGCTCCCCTCAGAGCCGAACATGGGAGTCAGGGGCTGCAGGCAAGGTGGTGCTGGCCGGGAGGGTCACCATGAGGCCGGCCCTGTCCCGGTGACTTCTGCAAGGTGTGACACCCCTTGCAGGGTGTGCTAGGAGGAGAAAAGTCAGCTATTGCTCCAGGACAGGGACCCCAGACCCTGGACTGAAATTAATCCAAATCTTAGATATTTACTCCAGGAGGAGCATAGGGGGTGGATCCTGGACAAACAGAATGGTTTTCTTCCTGCGACCTTGTGAATGTCAGCTGCCCTTGACACTCACACCTTTTTCTCTCTGAAGTCTCCAGGTTTCCCTTATGGCCACTCATATGGCAGCAACACATGTGCCACCCCCGTGTTGTGGCCCCTAATAAGGAAAGCAGATGAGGAGCCGGCCTGACAGGCCTCCTAAGAGTCAGGCTTCCAGAGGTAGGGAGGGCAGGGCCATCGCCAAGTCTTCCCCAGGCCAGGGCTCCCCTAACCCACCTTGAACAGGGACAGGCCACCTTGCGTGTACTCATTTGCACAGCAGGTTATGGAGCTGCACGGGTTACAGAGCTGCCCCGGAAACCCAGGGTTAGGATGACGAGGAAGACAGACAGACTTCCCCAGGCCCAGTCTCGTGTGATGAGCAGATGCTCGGCTGATCCTGTAAGAGCGAGCATTCTCCATCCAACTTTCCTGGCAGGATTGACTTCCCGTTCTTGTACACTCGTGTGTGTGTACACTCACACACACGTGAATGTGTTTTGCTACCAGTTTGAGAAAAGGAACAATCTCAATAATCCTTTTTCTTGGTGTCACTCAAAAAGGAAATGGGCTTTTCTCCTATCAGTAGAAAAGAAAAGGAACCCAATTTCTCTGCCAACCCTGGTACCCCGGGGGTTTTCAGGGCAGCTCTGTAACCTGAACGCTTCATCCTCGGATGCACTGCAGGCACCAGCGCCTCCTGCATGCCTCTCAGCGTAACCCGATTGCATTTACACCCGATCAGAACACCGAGAATTCCTCCCTAACCTGTGGCTCCTCGGAGATGTGCCAAGCACCTGGCCGGTGCTCTCGGGTGTTTCTTACAGGAGATGGGATGCGATACACCAGAGAAGACTTGCTCCATTCAAGGCTCTTTGTTTCCTGTCGCTGTGGGTAGGACTGTCCAGCACTGGCATTCTGGGGACAGGCCCCATCCCCTAACTCATAGGCTTTGTGGTTGTCATTCTTGGACTCGAAACCTGGTTCACTGCTTACCAGCTTGCCTCGTGCTGTTCTTGCCCAAGTCACGACCCCTCTCTCCCCCCAGCCTCGGCGTCCTGGGTGCAGGAGGTCACACATACCTACCTGGAAGGTGTGTGGTGGCCATTCGCTGTGCGTGTCCAGCGCATTATAGATGGTCCCCAAGCACTCAGTCAGGCTCTTCCCCTCTCCTCCTCTCCCTAGACCTTCTGTGCTGAGCAACTATGTCAAAGAAAAACAAGTGGCAATTTTGGTGAATGTGTATAGAGAACGTTCTAGCATTATTCAAACAGCCCCAAAGTGGAAACAAGCCTGGCGCCCATCAGTAGTAGAAATGACCAAGACATCGTGGTAAATTCACACAGTGGCACATTCGAGGACAGTCTATAGCTCTGAGCTACAGTGCTAGGGCTAAATCTCACCAAGTTATGAGCAAGCGAGGCCTGAGGTCGGAGAATACTAGCAGTGTGATTCCAAGTATATAAAATACAGAACCAGGCCAGACTCACGTGTGACAATGGAGTCTTGGTTGTGATTGTCTGAGGAGATGCCAGTCCCAGGCAGGGACCCTGCGGGGGCTCAGGAGGAACAGCAATGTCCCTTTCTGTGAATGTGCACACTCAGCACAAATCTGGCCATGTGCACAATCAGAATTTGAACACTTTTCTGTGTGAAACTCCAATAAAAACATTTTGATAAGCCTGAGCCGTGAGATGATGCAGGAGGAAGTTCTCAGGGTTCATTTCATCACTAATACAGCTCGGGGAGCCATCCAGCCTCTGGCCAATCTAAGAGCAGAGTTGCTGCTGTACAGACCGAGACACTGGGGTGGGAGACTCCTTCATTTGCCTGTTGGGAAGCCAGTTACAAACCCTTGAGAAGCAGCTGGAGGAGTTCTGAGAGCAGATTGTCTGGCTCAGGGCTGCCGCGGTCTCTTCTCGAGCATGGTATACTGTGGCAGAGAGGCCCACATTCCCTTCTTTCTTCATCGCCTCTGGCGCCCACTGATGAGTAAGTCAAAGAATGCATAGTAGCACTGGAGACAGAGGAGACGGGCAGCACAGGAGGCTAGACGGGAGCCTAGTGAGGGAGAGGGTTGTGAGGACAATCTGAGGCAAGACCACACCTTTGGCAGCTCTGCAGTCCCTTTGCCTTAATTCCCGGATGTAACCCCAGCCTGTGGCCTCTGAGACCTGCGATCTTGTGTGCTGGGGTCTTCTCATTCCATCACCCCACTCCTGCAATCAAAACTTGGCTGTCCTCAGAAGCCATGTCCCCAAGGACTTCACTTTGATAATTAATTCATACTGAAGTCTAGTTTTCCGATAATTTGACGTAGTGCCTTCTCGAGGGTATTTTAAGTTGGGATGCTGGGGCTTAGGAATGCTTCCGCCCCAAGGAATATATTATTAACAAGCAAATATTAAACTTCAAAGTCGCATTTGCCTGTGCTCAGAGTGGATGCAGCAGTGTCTGCCTGGCTGGGCAGCAGATGGGGAAGGGAGAGGCTCATGAATAAAAGATAAATCAGACAGGCACAAGGGACCCAAGCCAGAGAGCCCTGGAGTGGATTCGTTCTTGGATCAGATTCTCGGGTTCAGTGTGGGCCTGAGCACCAGCCCCCTCCTGTCCACACGCTTGACCACACGGGCCTAATATCCATGTCTACCACCTTCTCAGGGAGGAGAGTCAGCAGGAGCCTTTTGATTTCTCTTTGACAATGAGGGTCCCCTCTGTCTTTTGAGGGACTGGAATCAAAGATATGAAGACTGTGGAACATGAGACTAGGGTAACCCAATGACATTTTCTGAAAATCCAACAGTTAATCTTTGCTTGTTTCTTGCATACAGTAGACCAACGCTGTCCAACCAAACTTTTTGCAGAATGGAAATACTTTGGATCTATGCTGTCTGGTGTATTGCCACTGGCATCATGTGGCTGCTGGGCTCCAGAAGAGCTGTGATTGTGTGTTCCTGGGGTTGCTGTAACAAGACACTACAAACTGGGTGGCTTACCACGACAAGGACTAGGGGCTGAGGATTTACCTCAGTGGTTAGAGTACCTGCCTAGCAAGCACAAGGCCCTGAGTTCGATCCTCAGCACCAAAAACAGCAACAACAACCAAAAAAAAACCAAAAAAAACCAGAGGGACTAGCTGGACATGGTAGCACACACTTATAATCCCAGAAGTGAGGAAGGCTGAGGCAGGAGGATCACAAGTTCAAGGTGAGCCTGGGCAGTTTAGCAAGACCCTGTCTCAAAGTAGAGAACAAAAAGGGGTGGGAATATAGCTCAGTGTGAAGGCCCTGCTGGCCCTTCAATCTCCAGTACCACAAAAAAAAAAAAAAAAAACCAAACAAGGACAGCAGGGATTTACTCTCACAGTTCAGGAGGCCGGAAGTCTGAGACCAAGGTGTCAGAAGGCATTTCCTGTGGTCCTCTGAGGAAGAGCCTGGGCTGTCACTTGTGGCTGTTCTTGGCGATCCTCGTGCCCCTTGTCTCACAGATGTAGCACCTGGACTCCTGCCTTCACCCCTGACTTCTGTGTCATCTTCCTCCCCTTAGAGGGACACTAGTCACGGCTTAAGGCAATCAAGCGTGACCACGTCCTAACTCTGTCCCATGTGCAGTGATTCCATTTCTAAATAAGGCCACAGTCACAGGCACCGAGGGTGAGGCCTTCAATGTATCATTTTGGGAGGACATGATGTAGCCCATAACAGCAAGTGAAAAACCACTTTTCATTTTCTTCCGTTTGAAATATCAGTAGCTGTGTGTGGCTGGTGGCTGCCTCTTGACCAGCGCAGCTATAGACCGGGAGAGAATTTGGATTATTTGGCGTTTATGTTCAGAGGCAGCCTTGGTCTAGTGACAGTGTCCGTCCCCAGGCCAGTGTCACTCCCTGCAGTGCAGCCTCCCTGAATCAGAGAAGCTCCATGAGGCCCAGGACGCTTCTCTGCTGTGCTTGGAGACAACCAAGCCTGGCTCATCATATGCTGCTTTCCATTTCCCTCAACTTAAAATATCTGGGGGCCAGAAAGGGAGACACTGAAGGCCACTTCAGACTGCCCTTTTGAAGGAAGACAGCTTTGTTTGCAATGACTTATTTAATGACTAGTTTCCTCCCCAATAATACAACAAAAGCACATTTGCCCAGAGCTGTGTGGCAAGATGTCAGCTCAACCATTCCATTCATCTTGTGTAAGCCGCAGGCTGGCGGGTCTAGAGGCTCCTGTTGGGGCTTCCTGTTTTCACTGTTTGGGGGGCACTAATCTGTGATTCTCCACAGCAGGCCCCGTCCCCTCTACCACATCTTGTCTGCCTCCTCCCTGGCTCCCCCAGTTAACCTCAATCCTAATCATCCCTGCAGACCCACCTCCCCCAAGAGTCAGCACCTCTCCTTCCTTACTCCGCTCTGAAGGCCGCCAGCATCTTCTAGGTAACCTTGTCTTACTTCATTTCATCTACTCACGAACACCTTCTCTTTTTCCAAAGAGGTTGCAGCCCTGCTTCACCACGTGGCTGTGCCTTTTTGTGGCCCTCTCCAAATACTTAACTGTATAGGAGGTGACAGTAAATACTGTCTCGCTGGACAATTGACTAATTTCAAAGAAAAAGTCTGAAAGGCCTCTCTGCCTTTTTTGTTGTTGTTTTGTCTTATTTTGTTTTGTGGTACTGCTGACTGAAGCCAGAACCTTTGCACTGAGCTACATGCCCAGCCCTTTATTTTTTGACCGAGGGTTTCACTAAGTATCTCAGTTACCCAGGCTGGGCTCAAACTTGTGATCCCCCTGCCTCAGCCTCCCAGAGCATTGGGATTTCAGGTGCACACCACCATACCCTTCTGCCTTGCCATTTCTTAATCAATATTTAAACACCTGCGACAGGAAGGACTCCCACCTCATCCCAGCCCCAGTGATCCAGGCCTCGCCCCATCTCTCCAGGATGACCTTGGCTCTCTTGCCTGGCAGAGGCTGAGGCCTGGACCCCCTAGGCATCTGGCCAGCAGCTGGCACCTACCCGGGGCCCCAGCCAGCAGATGGCCTTGCCAGGGAGGAAGGCAGCCTTCCTCAGGGATTTTCCAGAGACTTCACGCCGGACTCTTGCCCAAAATACTCACACAAAATACTCTGTTGCCCCATACGGACTCATTCCAACTCTTCCTGCCCCTGCCCTGTTGGCAGCAGCAGCCATTCCGAGGTTCCCTCAGCCAGGTCACCCCACACTGCTGTCTGCACACAGCTTGCTTCCTCCAGTCCCCCTGTGTGTACCTGTCGACTCCCTCCCAAGGCGTCTTCTTCCCCTGGGCCCACTATGTTCTGACCATTTGCGGCTCCCCAGTTCTCGGCTGGTTCCCGCAGGTCACCTGGGAACTGGTCCTGTACCCCTCCCTCCACAGGGATGCCCCAGCCTCCCCGGCCCCCGGCTGCAGCCCCTAACCCCAGGCCCAACTCGCTGCCCTCTTCTGACCCAGATGTCCCGGGCCACCTGGCTTCTCTCCCTGTATCTGCATGGCCCCTGAGGACTGTCCAGTCTCTCGAACAAAGTGTGGCCCACAGCTGGCAGCACCTGGCTATCCCTTGCTGGGAACAGCTGCAGGGCCAGCAGCCTGAGCTGGCTGCAGCCTGGAGACCAGCTGGCCCTCACTTCCTGTCCCCTCCGGCCTGCACACGGCCGTCCTTTTCTTCAGGTGTGACCATCCTAAACCTGACTTGCAGGGAGAGAGGTTTGCCCAGCCGTGCCTTCCCCAACATCTCCAGCATCCTTCCCAGCCTGGGACTGTAAACTCCGGGACCCCTGCTGTTGTTTTGTTTTGCTTTATTAGTCCATGTTTGCAGTACATAGTGATTACATTCCTCGTGGGGAGTGGGTGCACGTACATAACACATCTTCGTTCTTTTTTTCATCTCCCTCCTCTCCTCTTCCTGCCCCCTCCCTCCATCTCTTGGTCTCCTTCCTTTTTGCAAAAGCTCTGTACTTATATTGTGTTTTTGAAAGTTTGCAATGACAGATGGGAGGCGGAGCCGAGGGGAGCTTCTCAAAACCGTCTGTAAGTGGGGTGTGGTCTCCTCCAGGCCAGGAAGGCGGTCATAGTCCTGAGCCATAAGAACTGTGATGTTAAGGGCAAGGTCAGAGTCTGAAGAGAAGGGCTGGCTTTGCTCCCCCAAACCCCACCTTTCCACCTGCCCCAGGCCACCAGAGCAGCCACTTTGCCACATCCGCATTAAGGTCCCCGGGCGGTGCTGTCCCCGACCACAGCGGGGAGCCCAGCGCTGCCCGACTCCTGAACACAAGCTGCTGCACAGTGGCGGTGAGCAGGGCCAGGCAGGTGTACCATGCTGTCCTCTGAAAGAGCAGTTAGCTGGGCAGCTTCTTGGCAGGAGCGTGCTCCGTGTGTTAAAGAAGCACGCAGGCTCCAGCGGGCAGCCTGTGACCCGCACCTGCAGGCATCAAGCTGCCCCAGGCCCCCAGAGAGCTGAGGTCGTTATACTCACAATGGGGTCTACATCCTCTGCCCACAAGAGCCCAGGGCTCCTCCTCCAGGGGAGGTAGTGCCCACAGGGCCCACCTGCCTGGGGAATTAACCCTGCCGTGGGCCCAGTTCCAGGGTCTGCAGGCCAGTCCTTGCCAAATCACTTGAACGAGGACAGGGACCAGACACTGCAGTCCCCAGCACGGTGTCCAGCACCAGGCTGGCTCTCAGGAGAGACACCAGAGGACAGCCTGGCACGAGCGCCCGCCGGGGCCCCGTGCCATCTCTCACGCAAGGGCATTTGCAGCTTCCCCCTACGCAAGCCGATGGGTGTGTCACCAAATGGCTTTCTTTGGGAAAGCAGCAGAAAGGAACCTAGGAGCTTGCCCAAGCTGAAAGTGACAGACTTTGTGACTCTGTGGTGGCGTCAGAGGGAGAAGGTTGAAGTCGTGACTGGAGGAGCAGGTGACCAGAGCTTTAATTTACACAACACGGAGTCATTGGACTGTGCTGGGCTGCAGGCGCTTTGCCCAGGGACACACCCTGCCCCGCCTGCTGTTATGTCACCACGGCAGCCTCACCAGGTGTCATGTAAATGTCACATTACCCTTGACAGAGCTTCTCAGATAGCATGCAGGAGACTTGGCCCCTGGGCTCCCTCCTGGCCTCAGGCCTGCAGGTCCTGTGACCGGGTACGCTGTCCCGCGCAGAACCACAGCCTGGAAGGAAGGACCCACACTGGCACAAGCTAAAACAGCAGATCCCGCCCGGGAGCAACTCAGGCATCCCCAGGGAGTGCTTGGGAACAGGAGACATGTCACTTACTCCTTGTGCTGGGCCCTTAAGTGTGGCTACAGAAGAGGAGGTATAGACCGGGAGGGTCAACAGGCTCCTGGGAGGGGCAAAGTGATAGCCAAGTGGAGACACAGCCAGGAGGGAGTTTTCAAGAAATCACTTTGTGTGTATGTACATGTGTGGTGGAATATTACTGACTTGTAAAAAGGATATTCTAACATGCTACAGCGTGAATGAACCTTGAGGACACTGTTAGAAGAGTCAGTCACAAAAAGACAAATACAAAGGCCAGGCGTGGTGGGGCAAGTCTGTAATCCCAGCACTCAGGAGGCTGAGGCAGGAGGATTGCTGCAAGTTTAAGGCCACTCTGAGCTACATAGTGAGTTCAAGGCCCTGAACTATAGAGCAAGACCTGTCACAAAACAAAACAAAACAAAAAGACAAATACAAGAGCTGGGTGTGGTGGTGCATACCTGTATTCCCAGCACTTGAGAGGCTGAGGCAAGAGGATCAGGGTGAATTTGAGACCAATTTGAGCTACATTGCGAGCTCAAGGCTAGCCTGAGCTACATAGCAAGAGCCTGTCTCAAACAGTTCCACACATATGATGTCCCTAGAGTCCTAGACAAAGAAAGTAGGATAGTGGGGGCCAGGGTCTGGGGGAGAAGAGGGCATCACTGTTGTGTGCATCAGAGTTCTGGGTTGCAAAGGTGAAGAGTCTGGGATCGCCGGTGTGCTCAGTGCCATTGAGCTGTGTGCTTAAAAATGGCTAAAATGACAAATTGTGTGCTATGTACCTTTAACACGTTAAAAGTAATTTTTTAAAGAAGATCAGACAATTTGATCACCAGTGTCAGAGGCCCCTGCCCCCACTGGGAGCGCTGGGTGACAGTTGTGTCCACCCAGGGGCTTCACAGGCAAGGCCCTGAGAGCTGGGCCGCTGATCCTGCGACCAGCCTGCGTCCCTGGCCCACTGGGAGCCTCTTCCTCCCCGACCCAAAGTGTCCAGCTCTCTCCTGCCCTGCTTCCCATCCCATCAGTCAGCAGGGCAGGAAGCAGGCCCCAGCCGTCTCAGCATAGCTGCCTGTCCTCAGGAGGGGACCGAGGGGCCTGAGTGACAGCTGCCCGTCCTCAGAGAGCCAAGAAACCCTGCCCCAAGCCTGTAGTGGCTCCATTCTGTCTCCTGTGGGAGACGGCCTGGAGCTGGAGGAGAGAGTCCCGGCTGCTCCTCTCATGGGGGCACCATGGGGAGCTTTCTACTGCTGTGCTGGGGCCCCCAGCAGCAAAGACTGCAGCCCCCGCTGGGCTCCCGTGGCAGAGATCAGCCCCACCTCACGCTACAGCACCGTCTGTAAGACTCAGGACTGTCAAAGTGTGATGTGCACACAGCAAAACCCACTTTTCAGGGTGCATTCGGATAATTCTGACAAACGTGTAGTTGTGTAACCCCCACCACAGAGCCACAGAGCAGGTGTCTCCCCAGAGTCCCCACATGGTCAGCTTCCCTCATCCACAGCAAATGCTGCCCTCTTTTTCTGTCCCCGCTGGTTTTGCTATTCCAGAATGTCATACAAATGGAAAACATAGAATATCTCCTTGAGATCTGGATTCCTTCTCTTAGCAAACACGCTTTGGATTCCCCCTGTGCCTCTGCATAGATCAAGATGCTTTCCCTTTTATTGCCGAGGGTGTTCTGTTGTATGGACAGCGCAGATTTTGGTTAACTTACCGCTGAAGGACATCCGGGCCGTTTCCACTTTGGGGCAACTACGACGAAAGTCACTAGGAATATTTGCATTCAGGTCTCATGTGAACTTGTTTTCCTTTCATCTGCATGTGACATTGCTGAGTTGCATGGTAAATGGATTTTTATTTACATTAAGAGACTGTCAAACCATCTTCTAAACCAGCCGTACCCTTGGGTTTATTGCCCAAGTCCTTACCAGCACTTAATGTGGTTAGTGTTTTTTTTAAATGTTGGCTAATCTGACACTTGTATAGCGGTATCTTATTGTGGTTTCAAGTTCCATTTCCCTCAAGAGGGATAATGTTGAACACCTTCACCCATTTGTCATACGTAGATCTTCTTGGTGGCATAGTTAAGTCTTCTGTCCATTTTTTTCCTTTTTTATTATTGAGTTTTGATACTTCTTTATAGGTTCTAGATACAAGGCCTTCATCATTTATGTGATTTGCAAATATTTTCTCCATGGCATTTTTTTTCCATTTTTCCTTTTTCCTTTGTTTATTTTTTGGTTTTTTGAGACAGGTCTGATCTCAAACTCACAGCGATCCTCCCGCCTCAGCCTCCCTAGTACTGGGATGGCAGGCATGCATCCCACACCCACCTTCTTTTTTCATTTTCTTAACAGTGTCTTTTGAAGTTTTAAGTTGTTATAAGATGCAGTTGTTAGAAGATGCTGTTCTCTTGTGGGCCATGCCTGCTGGTAACTTAGTTAGCAAAGGTGTCCCACATATGGCCTGAGGGTAGCTCCTAGGCAGGGACTGTGTGCCAGACACCAAGCATGCTGGTGGGAGATACAGCGATGAGTGGGGCTCACACCCCAGTGAGACAAGTCCTAGGGAGGAGATGGTGCACAAGCTGAGAGTCTTAACTGGGCCTGGGTAAGTCTGGGTAAGTCCACTGCCTCCCCATCACTCCCCATCCCCAATTTTCACTGTGAAAATTGTGTAGAAAAGGGACATGAGTCATCAGAGATGGATGGGGAGATGAGGTGCGTGCAAGCGGACAGGGCACTTTCTAAGTCCTGAAAGCCCACACCTAGAGGGCTGAGTCTCCGTCGCTGTGAAACAAGGTCTGTGCTGGAAGGACAGGCATTCCAGGACCCCAGATAGTCCCTTTTCTGATTCCTTTGGATTAAGTTGTTATATCTCTATTAAAAACACCGGGTTACATCTCTATTTAAAAATTCACCGCCTTGCTCTCTTCAAAACTGATGGCCCTGAACTCCCACAGTTGTTACGTTGAGGGCAGAGATAAACTCCAGGCTCGAGGTTCTGATTTACCCTCAGAAGCCTGCAGCTAGTTCTCATGCCCACCAGGAGACATGCCATGGCTTCCACTGCAGCCTTTCTCTCCCCTCTTCCTCGTGGGGACTGTCACCATCAATCACAGCAGGCATGCGACAGTGGCACTCACAAGCCGTCTCTCCCTGCTGTGCTTGCAGAGAGCCAGGAGCTCAGAACAGAGCCGTGGACACGAGCTGTAGGGCAGAGGCGGCGGCTGGGCCCTCCCTGGCCTCCCCGGCCCGGCTCACTGGCACCTTGCACCCACAAGGCCCAGCGGGCTGATGTCAGATGAGGTGTTGAGTCAACAGCGCACCAGGAGAGCCCTGGTCACGGCCCCGTGGCCGCCGGCTACAGCCAGCACCCTGGGAGAGAGTGCCGTGGTCTGGCTGCTGGCCACCACCTGGCCTGCCGGGGGAGAGGTGGGCAGAGAGACACAGAAACGGCCTCCCAGCTCCTGGCCTTGGCTTCCTCATCTTCCTCGTCTTCCTTTTTATCTGCTGACCATGGCGTTCCCATCAGCTTGCTGTTTCCTCAGGGAGCTGCACCCAGGAAAGGCCAGGACACACCTGGGAGAGGGTTCATCTGTAGCCTCTCACCTGCCCTGGGCCCGAGCTAGAGGCCAGGGTGACCCGAAGGAGACCCCAAGGTGAAGGTCCCAGCCCAGGGAGGGGCCCAAAGTGGGGCGTCAGGGCAGAGCTGGAGGGGTTGTATTCCTGAGCAGGGGACCGCACCATCTGTGGGTGGGAAGGAGCTGCTGACATGGTCCCAGGCAGATCCAAATAGCTCAGTGGCGGAAAGCATAGAAAAGACTCAAGACACAATTCCAGACTCTAAAGAGCAAGCTCTAGAAATGTCAGTGTGACAATTCACAGTTGGGCATAGTCTACATTTATTATCACATTCATTTCCCACCTAATCTTCAGCCCCACTTTCTCCTGAGAGGGTACCTCGGAGATTTCTGAGGCTGTGGGTTCAGACAGCAGCGTGGGCACAGTTCCCCCTAGAAGGTGGCATCGTGTGGGACACAGGCCGCCCCGCAGGAACAGGAACTGCAGGTTTTGAGACCCCTCGGGATGGATATTCTGAAATCCTGGCTTTGGGCATTGGGACTGCCCTGCTGTTGTTTCAGAAACAGAGTGAGCAAGATGGATTTCATCAATCGTCAGAAGATGCTGAGACATCCCGCCCCAGAAATTTAAGAACCATTCTTTCTTAGGTTCTTGGGAGCTAGAATTTTTAAATCATGGTTAATGACTGGGAATTCCAAGAGGGGCCGGAGGCAGGACAGGGGTGTCCCAGTGAGGGAACCCCACAGCCATGGAGTGCCCTGGTCACCCTACAACTCTCGGGGAGAGGTGTGTTTTGGGGACCTGGTGGCCCCTTGACCCACCCCTCATCCTGTCTCAGTAGAGTTAACTCCAAATTTACCCTCAAACCAAATTTACTGGTTGACGTCTTAGAGACACCGGTATGTGCCAGGCAGGCTGACTTTCCTGGAACAATTTGCTTGAACATCGATGTGTTATAAACAGGCATCTTGGATAAATCAGGGTCAGAATGACTTTTCTGAACTTGCGTAGGCCTCCAGTCTTGGTCTACATTGTTTGGTCCAGTGGCAGTGGCTGGGTGGAGCATCCCAGGTGTGGAGGACAACAGACACTGGAGAAGCAGCCTGGGCCGACCCCTGGCCATGCAGGCCACAGACCTTAGGCACCTGTGACTCTGGGGACCACGTCAGCCAGGGCCAGTGCATGCTCTGTCCCGTGACCTACACGCGCCGTCCTCTCCCTAACCTTCCATGGTGTGAAAAGTCTCGGAATCAAAATAGAGTCGATTGTGTGAAGCCCTAACGAAAATAAATAGAGCCAGGAAATGGGCATGGCATTCCTGTGGACGACAGCAAGGACTGTCCTGAGAGACTCGGCCAGAACCACGGCCTCTTGCACGAAGGCCACTGCAGCCTCACACAGTACACACTTCCCAAGGACATCTGCCCACAACTGCCCGTTCAATTACTGGGCTGATGCCACCTTGCATTGATCCCTGTAACCAAGATAATTGACTCAGAGCAACTCACTGCTCACTGTGCCTTTAAAAATTCCCCCAGTCTCAAGCTCTTTGAAAATGCCTGTAGCTTAGCCCGGAGCACATTCCCATAGCCCACTCTGGATTCCCTAAATGCAGGCATTGATCTCTATGGCTCTTTCTGGGGTGTCCATTAGGTTGCAGTGGGTATAAAGGCAGCGTCTGAAAGCACGCATGGTGAGGGAGAGGACAGTGTGCTGCGGCTCTGGCTGTGGGCCTGCTTCTGGGCCGATGTGGACCTGGGCTGACTCTTTTCCTCCTCTGTAAAAGGGGGTGATGAGGGGCTGGGGAGTTAGCTCAGTGATTAGAGTGCTTGCCTTGCAAGCACAAGGGCCTGAGTTCGATCCCCGGCACCACAAAAAAACAAAAAACAAACAAACAAACAAAAATAAATAAATAAAAGGCGGTGATGAGCTGATTCTCCCAAGCCACCGCTGCTGATTCTAACCATCCGTGATCCTCTTGGTGGGACTACCTGGATTCTGTCACGTGCAGCAGAATTGATCTATGCAACACCAAATGATACCTGTCATGTTTGTGATTCCACAAGTACCTACAAGCAGAGGGGGCCAGGGGACTAACATTTCCCCTCCATTCTTAGCAAATTATTTTTCAGAACCATTTCATACTGGAAATAGCCTGTTCCTGAATGGGTTCCAAAACTACTAATGAGTTGCTCCTCTCCTCCCTTCCCTTTGGCCTCAGCTTCCCACACTCTCGGTGCTGTTTTCTCTTGCTCAGTGAGGTATCTGGGTTATGTTGGGTCCACGGGCTGGAACTCTGACCTCCAGCTCGGGTCTAAGAGAGTACAGATCTTCCAACGCTAGGGCAGACCACAGAGGCCTGCAACATAGGCTGGGACTGACCTGAAGTTAGCCCTGCAAGATTCCCATTTCCTTCTCCAAACCTCTATTTCCTTCTCTTTTGTTCTGCTGGTTGCCCATGCAAAATATTGATATACCACAACCAACTACTAACTAACTTGGTGCAGAATGCTATTGGGTACACAAAGCCCCGCAGAACTTCTTCTTTTTTTTTTTTTCTGACTTCCTTTTAGGAGAATAAGAATCCCCAAAAATGTCCTAGAGTATCTCTGGCCTTTCCTCTTGAATGTGCCTGATCTCGGAAAATAAGATAAGCAGGGCTGGGCCTGGTTAGTACTTAGGTGGGAGAAAATGTCATGAATGAAGCATTTTTTTTTTTTTAACACAAAGACGTTTTTGCTCATGTATTACCATAATCCTTTGACTCTCGAGATAACGCAGATGTTTTCCAACATACTTGGAATAGTTTCAATTATAAAAGATTGTAAAACATTCTTAGGGCCCATAACCAAAGATGCAGCCCAAAACCTTACTTGGAATTAATACATGAATTGATAATGAGTTCAGCAGGGCCCAGCTGGGCTATGCAGACATTGGTGCCAATCCTGAGACAAGAGTCTGGAGACTCTGCCCCTTCGAGAGGGTCCTGGTGGGGCAGGGTGGGTGGAGAGGACCCTTGTCTCCTCGGAGATGGGTGGTATTGCAGCATTCCAAGCAGGATCTGTCTTAGTCACTTTCCTCATTGTTGGGACAAAATATGTGACACCCACATTTAAAGGAAAAAGGGTTTATTTTGCTCACAGTTCATAGAGGTTTCAGTCCATATTCAGTTGGGTCCAAGGCAGGATGGCATGGCAGGGGGGCCTGGCGGAGGAAAAGCTGCTCACCTCGTGGCAGACAGGAAGCCAAGCGGCTCAAGGGCAGAGCCTAGAAGAGAGCTATAACTTTCTGGGTCACATGCCCACCTCTTCCAGCCAGGCCCCTCTGCCTATCAGCTAGTCAGCTGTAAGCCCCATAATCAGTCACCTTCCACAGGTCCTGCCTATGATTTTGTGAGGCTCTAGGGGGACATCTAGAGCTAAATCATAACGATCTCAAAGCGGCCAGCTGGGACGCCACAGGGGAACTCAGGACAGTTGGCCAGCACCTCAGGCCAGGGAGGAAGTGTGAGTCAGGGACTCTCTGCATGCAGCTGTCCTTAGCTGCAAGAAGGCTGGCTTCCATCTGCAAGGACCTTGGAGGTCAGAAAGAAGAAACCTGGCTCTCTCTCTCCTCAGAGAAGGAGCCACAGCCCGAGGATTATGTGCCCCAAAGTCAGAATCAGCAGTTACTGAAGAAGTTTCTTACTGTAAAACGAGGAAGTTGGAAAAAAAAAATAACAAATAAAAAATAAAAAAATAAAACAAGGAATTTGGGTGAAATCAATGGTTTCAGAACCCCCTAGAAGACCTTAAAAATTCAGATCCCCAGGCTCCGCCCAGCCCTGCTCAACCCAAGTCTTGGGACCCCAGTCATGGGTTCTCAAAACTCCAGGCCATCTCATCCCAGCAGGGCATGGGAAGTGTGGAGATTCTTTGCAGAGTGCCCCCCTGTAGTCGTTCCCCTTGCCGGGGACCCCTCTGCCCTGTCGAGCCTGAGGACGGCTCCAGGTCAAATTCCACCTGGCAGGCAGCTTTCTGTGCAGGGCAGACAGGCGGTGACCTGGAGCCCTCTTGGAATTCAGAGGAGACATAGTTGCGCTTAGCCGGCCTTGGCACTGCGACCTGCACCACGGCTGTGCGACCCAGGTGCCTGCGACCTGCTGCCTGACAGAGCCTGGCTAGGTCCAGCCACCTCCCTGCCCCCTGTGCCTGAGCCGCACCCCTGACTGAGGATGGTGAGCCAAGCACCTGCTCTGTGACCCAGATGCCGACCAGCCCTGTCTCTGAACACATGTCTGAACATTTGGTCTCCTTGACCTGGGCCCCAGGTGGGAGCACAGCAGCATCTGATGGGACCCACGCGGCAGGACAGAGCTGCAGCCACCACTGAGCTGAACCAGGGGACGTGCTCAAGGGCCCAGTAGCAACAAAAGTCATTGGTGGGATTTAGGGGTGGGGTCTATAAGTACAATTATTTCATTTTGTTATTGAAAGGCTCTGAGGTATCAGTATAAACAGAACAAACTGTTTTAATATGCTAGATCCTTCTATGTCCTGCCTGCTCTCTCTAGTAAGCCCTCTTCTACTATGTGTATCAGTTAGCTCTTTATTGCTGACAACCAAAATTTTGGTTATTGTCTTGACCCAAATACCCAGCACCCACTAAACCTTTCCTTTAAGCAGGAAAGGTTTAATTTGGCTCATGGTTTGAGAGGATTCAGTCCATGCTCAGCTGGCCGCAAGGCAGAAACATCACTGTGGAAGGACGTGATGGAGCAAAACTGCTTTGTTCATAGTGGCTGGAAAGCAGAGCAGAGGACAGTGCCAGAGAGGAAGGGCTGAGGGACCAGATATAGTCCCCAAGGCCACACCTCTGTGGCCCACCCAGACACACCCAGAAGTGTGATCCTCCAATCCCCTAGGTGGCTCTGAAGCCAAACAAGTTGACATCCAACTTGATCATCACACTACAGTACCCTTTTGTCCACAGCACACTGGGTACATAGTAAAAGAAAGTTCTTGAAGATATGACACAAAGTTGAGCAATTCCAAGACAACATTTGTCCAACAAAGCAATGTCAAGGGGATGCTAGGTGGCCTGGTGCAGGCCTGGCCACTTAGCCTGGCATTCCACTAAAGAGTCCCTCTTACAATAACAGAAGAGGACAACAAACATGGAATGCAAACAGTGTGTTTTGAGATTTAATAAACATACTCATGCCATAAAACAATGTGTTATTAATACATCTGAAGAAATGAAACAAAGTCAAAGAAAAATAACTCAAGGGGAGAAATCATCTCTGAGGACAATTACGCGGCAAACATCTTCCTCTTCCTGGAGTTTTGCTACTCTTCTGCTTGTTTGATTTTGATCTGGGTTTCATGACAGTGACACAGGTCTTACTTTCCTGATAAAAGGGAAATGTCAGGGCTGGGGATTTATCTCAGTGGTTAGAGTGCTTGCCTAGCAAGCGCAAGGCCCTGAGTTTGATCCCCGGCATCAAAAATAAATGAATAAATAAATAAATATAAATATAAATAAAAGGGAAATGTCAGAGTCATGTTGTTGGCAGCTCCCTGTTCAGGAGACTGCAAAATTAAATTGCCAAGCTTGTTATTAGAGTGGAGTTCCGGCTCCCCGAAGGTGTGCGGCAGATTGGTGACAGCCGTGGGACAGTGCTGACTGGGCCTGAATCGGCACAAAGAGATTTTTTTTCCTGGGTCTGGAGGCCATAGCTTGTGTCTTGGTTACCTCAGGCCGCCCTGGTGGATTCTGTATGTGACAGTCCCCTTGGGAGTCTCTATTGATGACATAGACGTCACAATCATCTAAGACTCTATCCCTTGAGAGAAGATGTCCTGAGCCAACAGATAGCTGGAGGCTGGTCCTGAGTCGCACCCCAATCTGCACCGCAGCTTCCCACACCACTCTGATTCTCTGTGGTGAGGAGTTAGTGCTGTAGACACCCATATAAACAACCTCCATCCAGCATCAACCGTGAATGTTCTTCTCCATGAGTCCTGGAATAAATCTGCCCTTCTTGTCATCGCATGCAAAGGCTCAATGGCACCAACTCCTCCTTTCCCTCAGCAGAGGGGCTGTGGCATGCATGACCATCTGGTCTACCTGGTGTACTCTTCCCAAGGCGAGAGGCTTTGCTCTGGGACCCACGGCTGCCGAGTGGGCAAACCCAGCACAAACATGGGCTCCGATGTCCAGCCTTGTTTCCAGCCCGTGTGTCTGTGCGGTAGGTTGGTGCTCACTCCTGTCCGGTGGTGCCTCTATCCTCTTTTCTCCCCCCCCCATTTTCTCCCATGCAGCTCCCACCAGCGCAGTCAGCCAGGCCCTGTGAAGTCACCAGCTCTTGGCTCCCTGGTGTCTGGAGCTACCGTCGTGGGGCTCTGTGTGGCTGCCAGGGGCAGCTTCTGTCACTCGCTGGGCCTATTCACGGGGCCTGGAGAATCAGAGGCATTGTTCACCCGTGAGGCAGCAGCAGCCCCACACAGAGACCTTACAGAGGGAGGGAGTCTCAGAAGACACCTCTGGGGGGCCTGTCTGTCCTGTGCCTGTTCTGAGGTTGCTGTTGCCACTGCCCAATACCGTCTGAGCCCTTAGGAAGGTCACTTGCCCCAGCCAGGGACAGAAACACTTTCCAGGGCCTGAGAGGGCTCTTTGGTGCTTCTATGAGCCCCCTACCATGTCCCCTCAGGTCATAGACCTGCTACTCTTCTCCGAGGTCTTCCTGCTTCCGTGCCATCGTGGGCGGACGCTCCGTGGTTAGTACGAGGCAGCGTCCAGTTTGCTATGGGTTTTGTTCTTGTCCAGTCCCCCCACCCACCAGACAGAAGGGTGGGACTTGTCCCATTTGTCCTAGCCCGCTCCTCCTGCCACACCTGCTCAGCGTGGCCCTTGGCCTGAGGCCACTGCCTGGCCAGCAGACTCCGAGCTTTCCCAACAGTTGAGAGGAGGGCAGTTTCCCCCACGAGGAAGGGGAAAGCAGTGAGGCTGGGGCAGCAGTACCCCCATTTGCCCCTTCATTTAGCAACCATGACACTGACATTCAAAACAGAAATAAATTTAGGAACGTCACTCTCACCTGCCCCAGGGTCTTCCTGAGACAGCATCCCCAGCAGGGAGACAGTGTCCACAGTTGTGAAAGCCTCCTGCTTGCTGATCTGTGACTCCCCTTCAGGCTGGCACGGAGGAAGCCCCTGCTGCTGCCTGCCGAGGACGCCCAGGCGCCAGGTCCCAGCCCACACCCACACCCCTCCCCGTCCCCCTGTCCTGCCCTTTCAGGCACCTAGCTTCCTTCCTGCTGCCAACAGTCTGTCCATCTACAAGTGGGCATCCAGGAGCACCCGCAGAGCTGGCATGTGTGATAGCACTGTGAAGACAGTGGGTGCTAGAACTGCAGGCCTGAACCCCTCTTGGAGACATTTTGGGGACCCATGAAGAGGGAGCATATTTTCAGTTCCAGGGAGGTTCTTTTCCTGCACCCCAAAATTAATCACAGCTCTAGCATTTCGACCTTCCCTTCCCCCACCGATTTCCCTTCCCCTACTGATTTCCCTTCCCCGTCCTGTGGTCTGGATGTTGAATCCCACCCAAGTCCCCTGTGTGAGAGGCTTGATCCCACCCAGCTTGGCACTATTGGGGGTGATGGGCCTTTAAGAGGCGGGGTCTAGGGAGAGGTCTTCCAGTCACTGGGGAACACGCTTCCTCTTTCTCTGTTTTGTGTCCTGGCCATGAAGTGGCAGGTTTTGTCCACCTATTCCTGCCATGCAGTGCTGCCACAGGCCTGGAGCAACAGGGCCAATGAATCATGCACTGAATCCTCCAAAACTCCTCGTGTGTCTCCTCTTCCTGTTAGGACACTTATATTGCTTCCAGGCCCACCCGAATCCAGCAAAGCCTCACCTTAACTTAATTATTCTGCAAAAATCCTATCTCTAAAAATGAGGTTGCATTTGCAGATTCCAGGGATTAGGACTTCAGTGTCTTTCTTCATGCTGTACATCTCAGTGGTCAAAGAGGGTCCCACCTGGTTCTTCCTGTCTCTTGTCATGTGACATCCGCAGCATTGACCTTGGCGTTTGTCGGACACTTTGCAAATTTTCCTGTGCGAAACCTCAATCAATATGGCGTGGCGAGGTTTGCTCTTGGCTCGTGCCTGGTAAGGGTGGAGGGGAGCAAGCAGATCTGGTTGAGTGGCAGGAGTGGGGATCAGTCAAGGGGGTAGGGGCTGCACCCCATGGCGTCAGGACCTTGTGAGCATCCTCCAAAAAGGGAGCCCCCAGGTGGGGCGCAAGCGTAATTCCGATCTCATAATTCTAAGAGAGTAGAAATAGATTTATAAAATTCCCTGACATTAAGGAGTTGAGTGTTAGGCTTTTTTCTTTTTAACAGAGTGTGCTGGATGGTGTCTCTATCATTTTGTTCAGATGACTACAGAACCTGTTGCTGCTATTGATGCATAACATACTGCTAATATTGATCTTTTTATATAAATAACATACATATACATGATTTAAATTTTTGGAAACTTTAACTGGTTGTCAACTTTGGAAAAAGTTATCCCAGTTTACCATGTTGAGTTGACAAGGAATAGAAATTAATAGCTGTAAACTTAATTTTTTCCCATTTGTACAGGAGTAACACCCTATTAAATATATAAGGTCTTATCTACGTGGGTTAGAATATAGAAACTAATAAAGTAGTCTCTCAACAGTGAAAAGAAAAAGAATTTAACACGAGGTGCAGTGCCACACAACTGTAATCCCAGTACTTGGGAGGCTGAGGCAGGAGGATTACTATGAATTTGAGGCCAGGCTGGACTACATAGTGAGTTCAAGGCCAGCCTTAACTACACAGTGAGACTCTGTCTCAAATGAATGAATGAATGAGTGAGTGAATGATTCTGTTGCCACTGGAGGATTTGGGCACTTGGAAGAGGAAGGGCCTCTTCTGTTGGCCCCACCTGGCCACACTTCTAACAGGCTGTCATTTCCCGCAGCCTCCAGCGTCTCCTCTTCCCCGTCCACACCCACCCAAGTGACCAAGCAGCACACATTTCCTCTCGAGTCCTACAAGCATGAGCCGGAGCGTCTGGAGAACCGCATCTATGCCTCGTCGCCGCCAGACACGGGCCAGCGCTTCTGCCTGGCCTTCCAGAGCCCGGCCAGGCCACCACCAGCCTCACCCACGCACCACACTATGCCCAGAACCGTAAGTCTGGGCCCTCTTCCCTGGGCAGGGCTGGGAGACACAGGGGGATGGGCCGTCGCTGTCCCCTCGCTGGGTCTGTCTCTGCCCAAGGCTGAGGCTGTGTGCTGCTGGACACTGTGATTTATTCTGTCATAAATCACAGACCGAGGAAAAATGGCAAAGGTGTGGGGTGGGGAGATGGTGGTCACAGGAAACGCTGTGACATCGGCCCCATCAGTTCTCTGCTGCCCTTTCTTTCTGTTTATTTTTTCATCACTGAGATTGAACTCAGAGCCTTCATATTGAGCTGCATCCCCAGCCCTTTTCCTAATTTTTATTTTGAGACAGGGTCTTAATCACTGAGTTGCCTAGGCTGGGCTTGAACTTGTGATCCTCCTGCCTCAGCCTCCCAGAGTGCTGGTATTATAGGCATTCGCCACCACACTGGGCTCCCCCACACCTGTTAAAAATCATTGTTTGAAAGGTTTATTTGAATTTACCTTGAATTTTACATTAGTAAAATGTCATAAGCAAAGCAAAAGAGGAGCTACATTCTAGAATTTTAAGATTTAAAATCCAACGTTGTGTGACTTGGGATGCATTCTTAGAAAGGACAGCTTTGTTTCGTTTTGTCTTGTTTTGTCTGGGACAGAGTCTTGCTGTGTAGTTCAGGCTGGCCTTGAACTCACTGTGTAGCCCAAGCTGGCCTCGAACTTGCAGTGATCCTCTTGCCTCAGCCTCCAACTGCATGATTGCAAGTGTGCCCCACCCTGCCCAGCTGGGCAGCCTTTCAGAATGGAGGAGGATGACAGGTGGCTTTGTGGCCTCAGAGGATGGCTGGGAAGGACCAGGGCATGTTGATGGAGGAGGCTGGCTTTACCACACTCCTGTGTGCTCGCCTCGTCAATGTGGGGGTCCCCAAGGTTGGTGGCCCCACCCATCATGGCCTGGGCAGAGGACCCCCAGGGATAACAAAGTACTCTGCTGTTCAGGTCTCTTTTCTAAGATGCTGCGGTATTTGTACAAAGCCTACATACATCTTCCCAAATACTTCACACCATCACCAGGTTACTTAGAATACTGTATATGTGCTGTGCTTAGGGATCAAAGCGTGGAACAGTACTTGAGAAGAGTAACAATGTTTCCCCAACACTTCGGACCTTCGGTTGGCGGAATCTGCAGATGGGGAGGCTGTGGCTGTGGAGAGCCAACCATTACACACTGGATGCCTTAAGTCAGCAGCAATTTACTGGCTCACAGTTCTGGAGACTAGCAGTCACACAATCAAGGTTTTGGGGTTGTGTGCCCTCCAGTGCTCTAGGGGGCACCCTTGCCTCTTCCAGCTGCCCTGGAGTTTCTTGGTTTGTGGCAGCTCCTCTCCAGCTCCTACCTCCAGCTCCCCAGAGCGGTCTCCCCTGTGTCTGCTGGTCACCATCCTAATGACCTCACTTTGACCCAATTCATTCAGCAAAGACCTTATTTCCAAACAAGCTCACATTTATGGGGATTGAGGGTTAAAACGCCAACATGTCTTAGGAGACACAATGAAACCCATAACTGTGGTTAGTGTCGTGGTAGAAGGTGTGCGGGCCAGGCAGAAAATGCAGAATGACTGTTCTTCTTGTTCCTTCGACCATGGTTTGATTCAAGGTGGGCTTGGCAAAGTGTCCATTTAAATGGCCAGGGCCAGGCTGCAGGTATTATTCCTGCCTTCCAAACTTTGCAGTCTTGCCAGCAGGAGCCCAGGGTCAGGTGAGTGGGCCCAGGAAGACAGGCAGACAGAATCCCTGAACGTGGGAGAGAAGGGCATGCAGGCGATGAGGACTGCAGCCGAGCTGGTCCTGGAGTAGTTGTAAGGGCTTACAGATGGGGGGAAGTGAAGCGAGAAGCTTCTAGAAAAGAAAGTGAGCCAGAGCCTGGGGCTGGGAATACACATGGTGGAGAAGGCAGAGGCTGCACGGTGTGCAAGGGGTGTGGGGCCAGCTCTGAGGAGGGCCGGTGTCTGACAGAGACAGGAATACAGAAAGTCTTGAGGTGTCCTGGGCTCAGGCCCTAGAGCTGGGAACTAGGAGGAGGCCATCCACTTTCCAGGGAATGAATGAAAGGAGCTAGACCGTTTCTTTCTTTCTTTTTTTTTTAATTTTTATTTTTAATAGTGCATGTTTGCAGTACACAATGATCACATTCCCCGTAGGGAGTTGGTACATGTGCATAACACATCTTAATTCTTTTTATGTCCCCTTCCCTTCTCCTCCCTCCATCTCTTAGTCTCCTTCCCATCTGCAAAAGATGTATCTCCCTGGATCCTATTATCTATCTTTTATTTTGCTCTTTAATGTGCTCATACTTTGGGATTCTCGGGACCATTTCTGTCTTCCCAGGCATTTAGCAAGCACTGGTTATAGAGACAATAGAATAAAAAAGACTCCAAAGGGGATGCCGGGCAACCTGCCCAGGGCTCAGGGCAGTGAGAAGCGTTGACGTTGCCAGAGTCCCCCAGCCTAACTGCCTGGCAGGAGGTGGCGCCAGGGAGGAGACACGGCACTGGCCAGCAATGCCTTCTGGGCAGAGGGATGAGATCCTGGCATCTCCCCTCTTCCTGGCCTCCAGCCTCAGGCCAGACCTGCCCAGAAGCCAGGGATGAGGGAAGATGGGAGGGGTGAGCCCAGGGTACAGCGCTGGGGAGCCAGGAAGGGATGGGGAGGGAGATGCAGAACGTCTCAAAAGACTGCTGCTTCTCACTGACTAGTGATAATTGATAGACTAACTCCATTTAAGAAGAGATACTTAAAAAAAAAAGAAGAGATATGGATTGGAAGATGAAACCATTATTTTGGCTACAGGTCACTCACTGAATGTGGTGGGTACCAGATATAGGGGCAGGGTCCCATGATTCTGTGATGTTGCCCAACACAGCCTTGTGCTGGGGACCAGGCTGGAGCCATTCCCAGCTTCACTAGAGGAGCCCACAGAGTGCTGCCAGCTCGCTGCTCATCTCCCTCCATCCGTGTGACCACAAGTGACATTCTTCATGGCTTAGAATTTAACCAGGTATGGTTCACACGGCTAAGGCCCTCCATCGAGGCCAACAGCACGGGCCTTCCAGGCTTGCGAAGGTGGTCTGGGGGCCACAGAGTCACGGCCTTTGCCATGTTCCTCACTCAGCTGTTGACATGGGAGATGTGCCCTGTCCTTGACACACAGCTGACAGTGTATGACAGCAGAGGGAGAGCTCATGAGTGGCCACCTGCCTGCACACACGCGCATATGTGTGTGTGCGTATGTGCGCGTGCACCAGGGTAGTGGTGCCCATGGCACGCACATTCAGATGGAGGTGTCCAAAGGGCAACTGGATTTTGAACTGGAGCTGGAAATGAAGATCTGAAAATCATCTGAATAGAAATGATCATGGATGCCAGGATGTAGATAAAATAAGCCAGAGAAATAAAGGCCAGGTGAACCAGAAAAACATGGCCATCTAAGGCATAAACAAAGGAAAACCATGCAGATGAATGGAAAGCAGACTGAAAAACAGGCAAACAGTATTACAGAAGCCAAAGGAATGTCTGTCATTTGCCTTCCGCGTTTGCAGGGAGGGTTGGTGACGTCAAATGCGGCAGGCTGGCCTTGGAACACAAGGACCGAAGTCACCGTGACCTTGGCAAGGGTGCGTACTTGACCAGTGCATGGCCAAGAGCAGGAGCCATAAAATGTGGGCTGAATGACTACAGGGTAAAAAACACTCGTATAAACACTTCCAAGAGTCCTAATATGAAAGGGAGGCTGGGGGCTGGAGGTGGGAGATTGGAGATGACAGTGTCTTCCTGTCAATGGGAGTAGACTTAAACATTCATGAGTGGATGAGAGAAATTAAAATGAGAAGGGCAAAGAAAACATCACATTATGATCTCAGAAGAGAAGGAATTTCTTAGGAGGTCGAGGTCTATAGGATGGTGGTGTGTGTGTGAAGGCTCTGTCCTCAGGGTGGAAGTATCTGGAGGTGCTGTGGACCTTTAAGAGGTGAAACCAGGGGGCAGTCATTAGGGCCTGGGGGTGGGCCCTTGAAAGGGACTCTGAGACTCTGGGCCTCCCTCTCTACTTCCGGGCTGCAGATGTCAGTGCTGGCTGGGACCCTCCCCACCATCAGGTGCCACCTCCATCTGAGGCCCCAGTCAGTGAGTCTACCTGATCTTTTTTTTTTTTTTGGGGGGGGTCAGGGTTAGGGGTTGGGTTCAGGGTTAGGGTTAGAGTTAGGGTTTAGGGTTAGAGTCAGGGGTTAGGGGTTCGAGTCTACCTGATCTTGGACTGGACCTCCAGAACCATGAGCAAGAGAAACTTTTCTGTGCTTCCTAAGTCATCTGTGTCAGGCATTTCATTGTAATAACGCAAAGCTGACTAATACAAAGAGTTGTGTGGCTCAGTTCCCCTGCAGTCTCTAGAGGTGCTGGCTGTGTCCTTTCCTCTGTGTTCATGTATCCTTGGTGTCCCTCTTCCCTTTCTGATAAGGACACCAGTTGTGCTGGACACGGGCCACCTTCTGTCCTCACTGTAGGAAACACACTGAAGGCCTTGTGTCCAAACACAGTCCCACTGGTGTATGAGCTGCTGAAGCCAGCACCTGTGGTCTCATTGTGGTTAAGGTTTCAATGTATGAATTTGGGAGAAACAGTTCAGTCCAGCACATGATAAATTCTTGTTGTCTTAAGACACTGAGCTTGTTGTTGCTGTTGTTGTTGTTTTGTTTTGGGGTTTTCTTCCCCCCAGTACTAAATATTGATTGCAGGGCCTTCACACTGCCTACATCCCCAGGCAGTTTTATTACTTTTTTAAATTTTGAGACAGGATCTCACAAAACCACCAAGTTACTTGGGCTGGGCTTAAATTCGTGATCATCCTGGCTTAGCCTCCAAGAGTGCTGGGATTACAGGTGGGTACAACCATGCCCAGCTAAGCCACTGTTTTGGGGTGCTTAGTTATGTGGCAACAAATAACACACTTGTGTGTGGGAGGAGGTAGTACCATATGACTCTGAGCAACAGATAGCAGACTCAGAAGCTTCAGTTCTGTCTAAAAACACTATCTTGCCACCAGCTCAATCTGCAAGATCCACTGTTTTCCTAGTATGAATATTTGGGGAGAAATCACTATTCAGTCTCCCAAAGTTGTTATTGGAATAAGTTCCTTCTTTACAAGATAGAAAGGGTACTTTAAAATATTTGAGAAGAAGGTGAGCATGATGGAGCACAGCTGTAATCCCAGCACTTGTGAGGCCAAGGCAGGAGGATCACTGTGAGTCTGAGGCCAGCCTGCGCTACATAGTGAGTTTGGGGCCAGCGTGAACTACACAGCGAGACCTTGTCTCAAAAAAAAAAAAAAAAAGAAAAAAATTGAGGCTGTGTAAAAACTAATTGCCCTGATTTATCATTATATTATACCTATATCAAATTAGCATCCTGTCTGTATTCATACATTTGTACAAATACTTGTCCAAATTTTTTTATTTTAAAAAGAAAAGCACTTTAAAAAAAAATCTATCAATACTTCAAATCAGTTGACATCAAGAAGCTGAAGATTTTATGTCCACTACTTTGTTTTTATATTCGCATCTTCTCGTGTTCAGTAGCAAGTTCCACCCTAAGGACTTGATAGTAAAGCTGTCTGCCCAGAAATGGCAAACGGTTCCATCGTTATTACTCACATCAGATTAGATATTTTAAAAGTAGTCTGGAAAAAAATTTTACACTGGGTCAGCGAGTCGGAGCTTCGGAGAGGACTGAGTCACTGTGGGACTGGTTATCACCAAGCGGTAGCTCGGAGGTGAAGACACGGGCACAGGATGCCTGCCGTCCCTGCTGTCAGGGGAGGGTGGCAGGGGGCCTTCTCATGCTGCTGCACTGTTGGAATCTCAAGTCTGGGGAGAAAGAAGGTCGAGCCCAAGAAGGAGATGTGAGCATGCGTGAGTGCACCCATCCTTGTGAACAGAGGCCGCGGCTTTGAGATTCTTGTCCGCTCTCTTCCCTGCAAGGAGAAGACGGATCTTTTTAATATGTTGCATGTCCTGCCTCTGCAATCTGTCTGGGACACGTGAGGAAATTGTTTGTTCAACAGTTATTTCCTAAGACCCTGTTATTTGTGGGGCACTATCCTAGGTGCTGAGCACTCAAAAATGCCTGAGATAATTCTTTTTCCCAAGAGTCTCCCCAATAGGAGGAAGCCCTAAACTGGGTGTGGGTGAAACAGACCTATAATCCCAGCAACTCAGGAGGCTGAGGCAGGAGAACTACAAATTCAAGGCCAGCCCGGGCAATTTAGTGAGACCCTGTCTCAAAACCCAAAGGGCTGAGTACATAGTTCAGGGGTACAGTGCTTGCCTAGCATGTGCAAAACCCTGGGTTCAATTCCCAGTCTGCAAAATAAAAATAAAAAGAAGGAATTCCTGTAGAAGCAGAGTCCTGGAGCTAAAAGCAGTAGAGGGAAGCATTCAGCCTCCTCATCATTGGGTAGCAAACTCAGATGAGATGTGTGCTTCCGAAGATCCACAGGGCATGTGGCCACGTTCTGGACATCGTCTTACAGAGGTAAAAAATGGGACTTTCCAAAATGATGGAAGACATCGTTTTGCTGTCTTCATTGTAAGAGCCCATTTGCCACTGGCCATTTTGGATTCTTCTTGATTTTTCCACCTGGGGAGCAAGCCCACCTTTCCCTGGGGGAGGCCGCTGCTAAGCCCTGCAGCTCCTCAAGTTGGAGCCCCTCACCATCATTCAGACATCATAGATCCACTTGGAGGCAGAGTCAAAATTACCTTTCTCCTTGGCTGTTGGCGTACTGGACATCTAAGTGGCAACAGACCTTCACTATGTGGATTTCCTGTCACCCATCATGGTCAACTGCCACCCCTTTCTCTGAGCTAGGGCCAGAAGCCAGGCGGCAGAGTGACTGTGAGATGACAAAGTCTGGGCAGAACATGTGGGGGGCTTCATCGTGAGGGATGGTGGGAAGAGGAGATGGGAATGAGGAATGGGGCTGGAGGGGACCGGGAAGTCACTTCTCTGAAGGACGGGAGGGACTTAGGATGTTAGTGAACCTGCGGGGAGGCCTCAACCACCCCTGTCCCTTTGGTGCCATTCTGTGCCTCTGCCGGATGGGAACACAGGACTGTGGTGCGGGCTGAGCGGGATCGCTGTGTAACGCTGCTCACCCAAAGGCTTCACATTAGCTGTTTTAGTCACTTTCCTCGTTGCTGGGGCACAATAGTGGACACCCACAACTTAAAGGAGGGGAGGGTTTTTTTGACTCCAGTTTCAGTCCATAGTCAGCTGGCTGCAAGACAGGATGGCATGGCAGAGGGGTCTGGTGGAGAAGAGCTGCTCACAGCATGGTGCACAGGAAGCAGAGAGTGAAAGGGTGAAGGGAGGAGCCAGGGAGGGAGATAAACCCTTCCAGGCCACACCCCCAGGGCTGCCTCTTCCCATCAGACCTCATCTCCCAACAGAAAGTCAGTGCTAAACCCCCATAATCCCATCACCTTCCAAAATCCCTGCCTGGGGACATCTAGATATGAACCATAACGCTAGCAGATGCTAAAGCCAAACCTGGAGCCAGCACTTGGGAGGCTGAGGCAGGAAGATCGCTGTGAGTTCAAGGCCAGCCTGAACTACATAGTGAGACCCTGTCTCAAAAAAAAAAAAAAATTAAAATAATAAAGTCAAGACTGGAACCAGGGCAGCTAGGCTCCAGAATCCACATTCTTTTTTTTTTTTTTTCTCTTTTTCTTTTTTGGTTTGTTTGGGACAAGGTCTCACTATGCAGTTCATGCCAGCCCTGAACTCACTATGTAGCTCAGGCTGACCTTGAACTTGTGGTGATCCTCTGCCTCAGCCTCCTGAGTGCAGAATGCACATTCTTTGCATGGCTTTGTGCAACCTCTAGAGAAGCCCTGGATTCGCAGCCCCTCCACCCCGTGCCGCCTCCACCTCTTGGCTCACAAGCCTAACTCAGGACCTGGTTCTAAGCCCCACAGGCCACAGCTGACCATCACCTCATCTTATAATTAGAGTTTGCTTGGCACCTGCCTGTGCTCGTCTGTGCCTCTTCTGTCCAGGCTGCTGTCATGCTGGAATGGCCGGGCTGAGTGGCTGTGATACCATGCAGACCACAAAGCCTAGAGGATTCCTGGCTGGCCTTTCTTCAGAAGTTCGCCAGTCCCATCTCGTGCCAGGGCTTCCCTTGTCACTGCTGTCCAGTTCATTGTCACAGTGTCCAGTGGGAGGGGAGAGTGAGCCTCATCCCCAGAGGGGCAAGAGCCAAGCAGGGGGGGCTTTGCTCCATGGTAGCAGGTCGTGGAGAATGCAGTGACATCGCCACCAGGGCCACCTGCAACCAGATGGCCATCGGGCTGACGAATCAGCGTGGGGCCCCAGGAGTTGGGACTCGAAGGTTACAACTCTCCTCCCCTGTCCCGGCTGCTTTAGGACTGGGCAGAAGACACTGGGGGTAGCATAAAGCCAGTGGGTTGGCAAGGACTTGTTCTTCCCTTTATCCCCAGCGTGAGGAAGGACAGCAAAACTGCTGGAGGTGGCAGACGAGCATGTGATCTTGTCATTATCTACTCCACAAGGTTTTCAGCGAAGTGCTGTAGTCTGGGGGTTGAATGTTCCTCCAGGCTTGATCTGCAGGGCGGCACTATTCGGGGGGTGGAACCTCTTCCAGGTGGAGCCTGAGGGAGGTCCTTAGGCAACTGGGGGTGAGCCCTTGATAGAAAGACTGGGAGCACAGTCCATTCCTCTTCCTTTCTGTTCCCACAGGCTTAGAGCAGTGGGGCCAACCAATCATGCACTGGGAACTCCCAAAACTATGAGCCAAAATAAACCTTTTCTCTTCAGCCATTGAGCATCTCAGGTATTTTGTGACAGGAATGGAAAGCTGACAGATGAGTGAGTCAGTCAGACTCCGTCTAATAGACAGAGTCCTCCAGTTCCAGCCTAGTGACTGGAATTGATGGGGGCTGCGCAAGAAACCAGCAAAAAATCCTGCCAGAGAGAGATGACAAAGGCTGGAATTAACCCTACAGGAATAATTAACCCCTAAAGGAAGGGATTAATTATATAAAAGTGTAGATGACATAAAAGAGGGCACATATGGGCCCCTCAGCGATGTGGCACAGGGAGGATGACTCTAGGGAGTCTACTTTCTGGCATGAAAGGGGAAGTGAAAGTGTTGTCAAATTAGCCAGGAAAATACAGGAAAGGGAAGGAGTTCTGGGATGAAAAGCAAGTTCCATTTGGGACCTTTTTTTGGGGGGTGCTGGGATCGAACTCAGGGCCTTACACTTGCTAGACAAGCGCTCTACCACTGAGCTAAATCCCCAATCTCTGGGACATGTTTCTAAAGATTCCTTTTGGATATCAAACAGCGGTATCAGGAACCTGGCTGTGTAAGTCAGGAGTGGAGAAGCAGAGGTCAGGAAAAGGAGTCTGTCTGTCCATCTTACTTACCATGAATTAAGTCAAGGAAATCAAGACTTGGAACACCATCTACCCAGGGAACTGCAGGGGAAAAAAAACCCCACAGTTAAATTCTAATAAGGGCTAGTTCTTCAGCAGTACAGTGTGTGCAAACGCATTGAGGGGGCTGAACATTAAATGATGGAAAAATTGCTGTACCTGCTCATGCATCCTAGATGGCTCACCTTGATTTGCATTTAGATGAGAACGCCTCCATCGCCTAAGCGGGACCGGGCCCCGGACTCCTAGCACTTAGAAAAGCATTCACTTTAGCTGGAGAGGTGTCACTGGTAGGGTTGCGTCACTGACCTTCACCCCAGCATTAATTCTGCTCGCCTGACAACTGTGTAGATGGCTGCTGGGGTGGTGGAAGCGTTTGGAGCAAGCCCCCTCCGCCGCCTCCCTGGGAAGCCGGTGCAGACCTTGTTAATGAGTGACCACCGGCGTCCTTCGAGCTTGCTCCAGGAGGTTGCCTGGTCACACAGTTTTTGTGCTCCTTTAGAGACTTAGTAGAGAGCCCTACGGCTCTGGCACCTTGAGTCCTGGTTCCAAATGACAGCTGCCCGTCTCGGGCATGATGACAGGGGGTAGATTTTAACCAGAAAAATACAAACAGAAGCCGGTGATTGAATAAAGCGCTCTCTAAGGAACCACGGAGAGGAGACTCTAATATGATTTCTCCATCTCTACCGACGACTTCCTCTTCACACAGTGTATCAAAAGCACATTAAAAGCCCATTGCTTTTATTAGTTCTTTCACAAATTGGTATGGCTATTCAATTATCATGGTTGGGGCTATTAAGCCATTCCATTTCCTGTCTTTGCATTTAATTTTTAAAATTAGAAACATCTGGACAAGGATTTGAGTTTGCTCTCCTGACAACGACATATCCCCACGATGAAAAATTCCTAGAGATCACTTGCCCAAGAGCGTGACTGTCCAACTATATGCTTAAAAATATCTAAGAGGGTGCATTTTGTGCTTATATGTATTTCACCACAATTTTTAAAAATTGTAATTTTTTTATTATTAAAAAAAATAAAGAAAATTAAAACTCCCTGCCACTCCAGCATTTTGAGACAAATGGATAACATAGACTGTAATGCTTTTGCCCAGCCCTTGTTGTTCCAAACTTCACCCAGCCTTTTGAGGCAGGGTCTCACTATCTAGTTCAAATTGGCCTTGAATTCACTATGTAGGCCAGGCTGACCTCAAACTCACAGTGATCCCCCTTCCTCAGCCTCCTGAGTGCTGGGATCACAGGCGTGTGCCACCACACCCGGTTTCTGTTGTTCCTTTACACATCGAAGGACAAACAGACAACAAACGGAGACTCGTGGAGACTCTTCTGAGTTTAGCTTTTCACTTAATATTTTAATCACTTAATATTTTAATTTGCCTTCAATTTACATGGTTGTCAGGAGAATGTTTTTGTTAAAAGTCTCATTTTCATAAGATTTAGTAAACACCCAGTATTGACTAATATCGTATACTATTTGAATGATTAAACCAATTACCGGGTCCGCTGCAGTACACAAGGAATGTTCCGAATAGGTTGGAGAACTTTTATAACATAGCAAAAGCCATTGCATAGAGACCATATTGGTATATGGATTAAAAAATAGTGCATTTTCAGGGGCTGGGGATTTAGCTCAGTGGTTAAAGTGCTTGCCTTGCAAGCACAAGGACCCGAGTTCGATCCCTAGCACCAAAAAAAAAAAAAAAAAAAAATTAAAAATTTAAAAAAATAAAAAATAGTGCATTTCCAACAGTTACGAGGAACCAGACTCTTAAGAAATTGAGTCTCTGGCCCTTGGGCACCTGGGAGGCCAGGAAAGTGCAGCAGCTGGTGATGGCACAGGCCTCAGCTGCCAGCTTTGAGAAGCAGGAACAGCATGCAAAGCGTTTTCTTTCTCCAAGCTGTCTTGTTCCTGGCCTGGAATCTGGCCTCTCACTATTATGTCTCGTCCAGCAGTTAAAGGTTGGTTTGGGGATCTCTGGATACCAACTTGAGTGTTTACACCCTCTATTATTAGTCCACTTTCTGTTGCTATAAACGCGGTCCCACAAATGGGCTAAATTAACAAAAGAGATTTGTTGGGATTCGTGGTTCTGGTCCAAAGTGGAAGAATCACACCTGATAATGGCCTTGCTGGAAGAGGGAGTGCGTGGGTGCATGCTTGTGTACTCTGCTCTCTCTCTCCTTGGAAAGCCGCCATGTCTCGTTCCTGGGGTTTCACCCTATGACCTTGTCTAACTCTAAAATCACTCCTCAAGGCGCACCCCCTAAGTAATGACAGTCATATTAAGTCTCTGGCACTAGGTCTTAATACTTCACAAACCCCCGCCTGAGTTTCAGAGGAGACCAACCTGCCGACCAGACTCAAACCATCACACCACTCGTATTTAATCATACAGGCCTTTAGATACACTGTCAGTATGACGCCGTCTTTTCCAGAATGTAGCAGTGAATTGTGGAAATAACTGTGTGAACGATGTTTGGCATGTTCAAACACAACTAGTGGCAAATATGTGTTTGTTCATTCAGAATTTATTCTGGCTGGGTGTGGTGGCACAAGCCTGTAATCCCAGTGCTGGGAGGCTGAGGCAAGAAGATTGCCGTGAGTTCGAGGCCGGCCTGGGCTACATAGCAAGTCCCTACCTCAAACAAATAAGAAAGGCTTTTAAAACCAGTATCACACCAAGATGTATCATGTACAGGTACAAAATAACCATGTTGATTATGATCATTATGTATACAATGTACCAATACATGTTCTTGGTAAAAATAAAAAAAAAAAGAAAAATCAAAAAAAAAAAAGAAAGAAAGAAAGAAAGAAAACCAGTACTGACCACAGAGTCAGCATTTCATTTGTTGGTTGGCCTGATTTAAAAAGAAGGGAGTGTCTAAACCATAGGCTCCCTTGAAGAAAGCAAAATCCTTTTTTTTTCTTCTGAGAAACAGAGGCAGGAAACAAGCAGCAGTAGACTAGGATATATTGCCTGGGCGGGGGGCACAAATTATAAAAGGTCTATGCAAAACAGAAGTAGTTAGAGACTGCTTCTTAAGTAAACCACCTAGACCAAATGTGGAACGATCACTGTGCATTAACAAGTGTATTTTGTTGAGTGCATAGAAAAAAGTCAAATTTTATTTCCATGCAAGCAGTGCTGGAACAAGTTAATTTGGATGGAAATAAAATCTGGCTGGTTGCTGAGTCACCAAATCCTGTCACTGCTTAAGAAGGGCGCAGGGCTTCAATATGGTACCAGGAATTCTGGGACCACCAGTCTACTCCTTTCCCTTCCCCTCTAGTCTTACCGCCTGAAATGCCAAATTGACACAGATCGTCCTTAGCCAGGATGTAGGAGATTCTGTGCTTTGGTTCCAGCTTAGGCTTTTAACACACATGGGCAACAGTTGAGTGATATAAACTAGCCCCTCCATCATCTACACTACAAACAGCCTGATGAACAGCTCAGGTGTGGTTCTGGGCCACATGAATGTTCTGGGGAGAGTCTCCTTTTGTACTGTACTGTGTCTGTGTGTGTTCTCACCCCATCCTGCATTCGATTCCATCTGGCACATTTGGTGGCAAATAATATACGAAAGTGTCATTTTCAGTCTTAAAATAATCCTCAAAGGGCTCAGAGAAGGGTAGAACAGACCTTGAGAGTTGCTGTGGAATATGTGTCATAGATTTCTCCACCATTCTTGGATCGTCATGTTATTCCTCTTTTTTTCATTACAAATCAATAGAAATGCCCAGTGCATTTCGTTTCTTAAAGCAAATGACTTCCCATCCCTCCCAGCTACAGTTAGTCTCTTCTGCCTGGTTCTGGGTTGTGAAAGCAGAAACTTGGATCCAAGCCCACTTGTCGATGCCAGCTGGGGCCAGGCCTGTACTGTTTCATCTGTCCTCGGGCCAGCCCTGCACAGGGGGTATTGCTATCTCCACGTTGTTAGGTGAACACTTTAGGAAGATCAAATCTGCTTCAGATGTGAAGAGTAGTAAACAGTACAGTCATGACTCAGCTTTGAGATTTACCTTTGAAATCCACGTTCTTTTCACTTTCTCAAAGAGCAGTATTTATTGGCACCCAGCCTGAGCTGGACACGGTGCTGGGCACACGGGCAGGTCAGCCTGAGGCCCAGAGACTGATCAAGTCTGCAGGTGCTGGATAAGATGCACTGGGATTCAGAGTGAAGCAGGGTGGGAGGTCAAAATATAGGCATGGTGGCACACACTTGTCACCCCAGCACTCAGGAGGCTAAGGCAGGAGAATCATCTCCAGTTAAGGCCAGCCTCAACTACATAGCAAGACCTTGTCTCAAAAAAGCAAAAAATATGCCTCATTCCTGTTCTTCATTTTATATATGCTGTGGTCACTTGATTGATTTTGAGTATGCTGTAAGTCCTGCCTTATGAACATTCGAGTTGCAGACTTTCACAAGTGCGCTGTAGAAGACTCTTTGTCACCTTACGAACAAATCCAATTTATGAACAATTCTCCGAGAACAGAGCTTATTCATAAGTCAGGGACCTACTGTAGCCTTCGAAATCGTAATTAAAATCAGGAACAGCTGATGAATACCCTCTTGAGCTTTTATCTTTGCGTGTTTGAATTCCAGGATGTTATTGAATCAAACTCCTGATCCCAGTGCAATCGTCACCCTCTTTTCCTAACTCAGGAAACAGCATCAGCAATTTTGACTTTATTCTTGCAGCCCAAGACATTGGCAGCCCTTCCCCTAGACCCTAATAAAGGAGCTAATCCTCCAAAGATCTCTGCTTAGCTAAATACATTGTTAGGGTTCCGACGCTTGCATGTGAAATAAATGGCAGCTTTTCTCATTGCCATGAAGCGTGTTCTCCATTGAGATCTTTTAAAAATTTTTAGGTATTCCAGTTTTTCTTGAGTCATCAGATAACACGTTTATATTTCTTTGTGGCCAGCCTGGGCAACTTAGAAAGAGCCTGTCTCAAAATAAAAAGTACAAAGGGCTGAGAATGGAACTCAGTGCAAAGGCTCTGGAGTTCAATCCTCAGTACAAAAAAAGTGTCTAAAACTATTGCTATTCTTTTCTGAAGAATCCTTCTCAACAAACAAGCAGAAAGATGAGAATACTATCTAATTCTGGTCACATATTTCCTGAGGAGTACCTGTCATTTGGGCAACCAGGTTTAACTTGGGAATGTTTCATTTTCTTTTTTTTGGGTCGGGGTCTGCTGGGAATTGAACTCATGGCCTTGTGGTTGCTAGGAAAGTGCTCTACCACTTGAGCTAAATCCCCAGCCAGGAATGTTTTATTTTCAAGACTGAATTCAACAACAACAACAACACAAGCTGAGCTTCCTTCACCCTCGCCCTGCCCTTCCTCCTGTTTCTCCTTCTCCTGCCTTATTCTACCTCAGTGTACTGTCTCTGTCTCCTATCAGACAGCACAGTAAAAGGCTAGCAGGAAAATGATAAGGGCCAGCCATCTGTCCCTTCACACCACAGATACCTGACGTAAACTCCTTGCCCTTCAAGTCTAGATAATTGTTTTGCTTTTAAAACCAGAGACAAAACACACCTACCGCACCATGTGGGTTTCAGTAATGTTCCTTTTTTGTTATTTTTTCTCTTTTTTTTTTGAGACAGGATCTCGCTATGTAGTTCAGGCTTGTCCTGAACTCACTATGTAGCCCAGGCAGGTCTCGAAATCATGGTGATCCTCCTGCTTCAGCCTCCTGAGTGATGGGATTACAGACATGGGCCACTATGCCCGGCTGAGAGAATTTTCCTGAAACAATCTTTGCCCTCACCCACCTGCAATGCAAGTTGATATTTGTATCCTATTTTATTTTAAGTAAGTAAGAGACCATTTTATAGGAGTTGGCCCATTAAATGGCTTCCGTGGCCCATGAGCAAGTCAAAGCTTAGCAACACCAACGTAACGCCCATTTCTTCCAGCCCAGTTAGCTAAAGTAGTAGATGGGTCTGTGCTATGCCGTAAGTGGCCACTTTTTGCCAAATCAAGGTGTCTCCCTACCTCCTTTTCCTTTCTCTTCCTGGTTCAGCTGGAGGACTGCATCACCTCAGGGAAATAGTGTTCCCCCTTTTCACATGTGCACCCCGGCCGCCAGGGTCTGGCTCTTCTGCCCACTTCTCTCATCCTGTCAAATCACTCTTCCCAGAGTCAGGGGTGAGGACCCTATAGCACAAGAGATGATTTCCGGCGACAAATGTTGCTATGGCTACATTTTTGTGTTTCAGGGAAAAAAAATCTAGAACATCAAAGTCTGATTACATGGAATTTTTGCGTAAGATGGATTGTTTTTTAAAATAGTTCATTTAAACTGGGCATCTTTGCATGTACCTTGCAACCCCAGCTACTTGGGAAGCTGAGGCAGGAGGATCTCAAGTTCCAGGCCAGCCTTGGCAACATAGTGAAACTCCATCTTCAGAAGGGGCGGGTGTGGCTATTCAAAAATAAGTCCAAGAATTGGTACCAGCTCTGAGTATATTTTTTAAAACTCAGACTTAGTGGCCTCAGTCACATGTTTATTGCCCCCATGTTTCTGTGGGCCACATTCCAGGTACGGCTCAGCTAAGTCCTCTGCCTCAAGGCCCCTTGCCAAACGGGGACCCACGATGTCAGCCAGGCCAGGCTGGCCAGGGTCCATCCTGCCCCAGGCTCCTGTGGTTGGTGGCAGAATGCAGGTTCTTGGGGGCTGTTGGCCCCAGGACCTCAGTTGCTGTCACATGCCCTCTCCAACATGCCCACCACCCCGTGAGAGCCAGCAGGAGTCTGCAGGGGACACAGATGCCACCACCCTGGGCACACAGGGCTCCCGGTGGAAGTGCTGTTCATATCCACCACCTTTGCTGTCCTGACTGGGTGAGATATGAGTCCAGGCCCCGCTCTTACTCAGGGGGGAAAGTCACAGGAGGACCTGAGCCCCAGGAGGTGGGTTCGCTGGGGGCCATCTCAGCCTGCTGGCCACGCTCAGCACCTCAGTAAGAACAGAAAACTCCACCAGGCGTGGTAGCGCATGCCTGTGATCCCAGCACTGGGGAGGCTGAGGCAAGAGGATCCCTGTGAGTTCAAGGTCAGCCTGGGCCACATCATGAGACCCTGTCCTTGTCTCGAAAAACACACAAACAAAAACAAAACAAAACAAAACAAAAAAAAGTTTAAAAAGGACAAAAAACGCCAATCAAAAAATGGGCAACAGATTTGTACAGTATTTCACAAAAGAAGAGAGATGAATGGCCAATAAACACATGAGAAGGTATCATTAGGGTGCAGTGTAATATCTTATTTTATATACATCTATGACATGCCTGAACCACCCAGGGCCATTAACATTCCCATCTCCTGGTCATTACTTTGTGTTTGGAGTTTGTGAGCTTCTCTGTCTCACTTATTCATGAAACAGGTAACAGTTTATTGTGAATGTAGCTGCTGTCTGCGCTATTGTACTTTGCTGCCTGATATCCAGCCGCACCTCCCTTCCCAGCCTCCGGAAATCACTCTTATGTGTTCCAATAGAACTTTTTTAATATCTACATAGGATACAGGCTGGGGTGGTGGCGCACGCCTGTAATCCCAGCACTTGGAAGGCTGAGGCAGGGGGATTGTTGCAAGTTCAGAGTCAGCCTGGGCTACATAGTTAGTTCAAGGCCAGCCTGACTGCATAGCAAGACTCTGTCTCCAAAAACACAAACAAAAAAATATATGTAAGAGAGACAGGTGGCATTTGTCTTTCTGAGTCTGACCTATTTTATTAATATCTTCTAGTTCCATCCATTTTGGCGAAAATGACAGAATTCTTTTTTACAGCCGAATATGATTCCATTGTGTGTATCTATAACACATTTTCTTATCCATTCATTCCCCCCAAATATGTACACTCATTATATGTGAATCAAGAATATCTTTTTTGCAGGGGGGCTGCTGGGGATGGAACTCAGGGCCTTGCTCTTGCTAGGCAAGTACTCTACCACTGAGCTAAATCCCCAACCCCAAGAATATCTTTAAATGTTTAAGAACATAGAATTATTAACTACCCTGATTTGATCATCATATACTATATATATTGAATTATCACACTATACCCCATAAATTTGTACAATTAAAATAACATTAAATATATATAACTAGTATTTGAAGAAATGCAAATTAAAACTACAAGGAGAAACTACTGTGCACTCACTAGAATAACTAAAATGACAAAAAAAAAAAAAATGTTTAAAAGCCCATGCCAAGAGTTGACCAGGAGCTGTAGGTTTACAACTCTCATGTGTTTTTGGTGGAAAGGCATATGGTGCAGCCAGTCTCCAAAAGTGGCTGTTTCTCATGTTAAGTACACACTGACCAAATGAACCAGCCATTCCGCTCCTTATTTACCCAAGAGAAGTCAAAGTGCATCTGTACAGAGACTTGCCCCTCAGTGCTGGCCACTTTATCCACAATGGTTGAAAACTATGGATTTGGGCTGGGGGCTTAGCTCAGTGGTTAGAACACTTACCTGGCAAGTGCAAGGCCCTGATTTTGATCCCCAGCACCAAAAAAAACAACCTGTGAATTTTACCAATGTACACCAGCAGCTGCTGAGCAGTGAAAGTGAGCAAATCACAATGGGGTGGCTGAATCTCCAGATCATTTTGCTGAGTGCAATAATCCAGGTGCAAAAGATTTATATGCTGTGTAAGTCCACGTATACAAAATTCCAGAAAATATTCATAATGATGTATCGGGCAAAAGTAAGCCAGTGATTTCCTGGGACCTGAGTAGAAGAAAGCATGGAAAGAAGGAGATGTGGGTGTACTTTTGGGGTGCTTGGAACGTTCTGTATCTTGATTTGGGGGTGATGTGTTCACATATCCTTGAAACAGATGCGGTTTGCTGCAGAAAAACTTTACAAGAGAAGGAGGCACTAAACTTCGTTCATAAAAGATGTCCATTTTGAGGGATGCAGATCCAACTTCTGCATTTATCTTGTCTGTGTCCCACGTCCACCTAAGCCACCCTAAGTAGCTGTGTCACACTACAGATCGTAAATAAAGATCACAGAAATCCCCCAAGTGTAGAAGCCACAGAGACACGAACAAGTCTCTTTCCTTCCAGGCTAAATCATATGCTTCCTTTTACTCGTTTTAGGTGGAGCAGAACAGAACAAAAGTGGAAGCATTCTGCCTCGAACATTTTTGTGACCACAGCTTCCGTAAATGATTAGAAAAGGCTAAAGAAATACACTGAGCGTTGGTTCTGGGCAGGGCTAAGGAATAGGCTGGTGCTAGGTGCAGCGAGTAGAGAACAGTAGAGGGAGTGGTTCTTGCAAAGTTACATTCATCTTTGCATTGCTTTACAACATAAATACAACTCGTTTCAAAGTCGAGACTTGGACACATTAAGAGTTTGAAAGGTTAGTTGAACTCGAGCAATTCTGACTTTTCATTTGCTAAGTATTAAGGTACAATGCTGAGAGCAGTCATTGGAATGGGACGTAAGTATTTCACTCCCAGTAAGTCATGCTAAACACACTGTTACTACATAGTAAACTGCTTTGAGTATTGAAACACAAAAATGAATTTGGATTTGCTTGTGAGAGACTGGGGACAGAGCTATTTCAGATGCTGACTGATGATCTTCTCAGAACCGAGGTTTGAAGAATCGTGAGCTAATCGCGTTGGTCCTGTGTGGGTGCAGGATTCTGTTTCATGTCTTCTGTGCCAATTGCAAATCATGCCAGTGCATGTCGACCCGGCAGATACTTTGGTGAACCAGCTACCATGGTTCCTGGCACGTAGCAGCTCTTAAATAAATATTTAAGTGAACAAATTCCTTGTCTTCAAAAGCCTAACAGTGTCTACCTTTTTGGATTTTTAGAAAATAATTCAACATAGAGAATCCAGACAAAAAGAACTTTTTAGCTTCATCATTAGGGTTTCTTCAGCCCTTATTTAATAACACGTCCTTAAAACAGATTTTCAGGTCACTTGAGCTGCAGGAATTGGTTCTACTGTCTCTGAAAAGACAGCCAAATGAAGGAAACCATAAATAATTGGTTAGGGAGGGACTAACTATATTTTACAGCATCCGAAGTTGTTATTTGGGAAAATACTGAAAGGAATGAAACCTTTCCCCCAAATATAGTAATTAAAATCTATCAGAAGAAGCAGTAGTTACGGTGTTGGGGATGTTAGATTTGGGAGTTTTTATCAAATTTCAACACCACTTTTAAAAGCCAATTATTTTCACTTAAGCTAAATCACAGGGTGGTGGCAGGAGGTGGCAAAGCTTCAGCCAGCAAGCGCCTGGGATGGAAAGAGCTGTCGTTGCCCTCTCACCCTCAGCCCAGAGTCTGTGAAAGGAAAATGTTTGCTGTCATTATTTCTCAGCACAAAACGTGTTCAGTGCTCACTCAGTCCGGCACTCACACGAAAGTGGCTATAATCATTTCTAAACAGGAAAGGGGTGCCAAGGAAACTTGAGTAAATTGGATGAAATAAAGTCCAAGCCCATTTATGGAACTAAAAATCGATTGGTTACCCACTGAGATCATTGATTTACTGATAATGAACAGTTAACTCAAATATATCTGAATGCCTACTGTGTGCCAGTCTCCGCCCACACAAAGATGATGAGTCATTCTTTCCCTTCGAAGAGCTGATGGGATTTAGAGGAAACAGAAAAGTAATAAATCCCAACCCGATGTGGCCAGCACGATGTAGAAATAGTGGGTTAAGAGAAGCAATTGACTAGATGTTATAGTTTGTGTCTAGATGTCCCCCAAAGCCTCATGTGGTCACAGGTGGGGCTTTTTCAGAGGTGGCTGGATCTAAGTGTGTGATGTTGGAATTAAGGGTGTATGATCACTAAATCAGTCCACTGATTGGGTTGGCACCACCCTAACCACGGCAGCCAGGATAAGATATAAGGGGCAGGAAGAAGCTGCTCTTGTCACTTATTTCCCTCGTCTTCTGCTCTGTGATACCCCTCTGCCAGGCCACCCTGCCTTGGAGCCAACCAGTTATGGACTGAAATCCCTACAAACTGTGAGCTGAACAGATCTTTCTTCCTTTAACTAAGGGTGTCGGGTATTTTGTCTTAGCAATGAGAAGAGTAACTAAGACACCAGACAAGGTATGGGACGACGAAGAAAGGAAGGAAGAGGGTAAATCAGAAAAGGCTTTCCAGTGAAGACTGAGCTAAATCCTAAAGGAGCGAGTAGGAACCAGCCCCGGGCGTGAGGAGTCAGCTGTGAAAGTGAGGCACGTCTCATGAGCAGCACATCGGGGTTCAAATGCGGGTTCACGAAGGATCAGCAGAAGGTGCTGCGATATACGGTGTAATCGAAATATATGTTTAAATAGAAATTTATTTTAGCAGGGGTTGGGGATTTAGCTCAGTAGTAGAGCACTTGCCTAGCAAGGGCAAGGCCCTGAGTTTGATCCCCAGCACCCCTAAAAAAATTTATTACAGTAAAAGACACATTGCCTTGACTCCCTCTCAAAATTCTTCCCCCCACCCCACTTTGAACACACTTATCCCATCATCCTTGCCACTTTCTGAAGCAGCTCTGCAAGTTCTTTTTCCCGAGTGTCTTTTTTAGCTGCCTCAATGTTCTGAATTGATTCAAAACGTTCATGACAATTTCCGTCAAATAAGAACATGCTATTGTGTCCTCATCCACCTTGTTCACCAGATCTGGCACATCTGTTCACCAGATCTTGTGACTTCTGGCTCTTCCCCAATTCAAAATAACCATGGAAAGGAAACATTTTGAATCGATTCAGGATATCAAAGCCTCCACAACAGCACAGCCAAAGACACTCTTGAAAGGACTCCCAGAGCTGCTTCAGAAACTGGCAAGGACAACAGCGTGTGTTTGAAGTGAGGAGGAGAGTTCTGAGGAGGATTCACGGCAGTGTGTCAAGTACTGCAATCACTTTTTAAAATTTAAACATTCATTACAGTTTTTGGTCACATCTCGTGAAGTGATCAGGCCCCGCCGTGAGCTGAGGAGTCCGCAGAGACATCGCGAAGGCTCCTGAGAACCGTTAGGTGTGTGTCAATGTGAGGGCAAAAGGCCACTTCAGTTACAGGGTGGCAAAGAGCGTGGCAAAGGGTAAGGCTAGACCAGACCACGCTGTCCTGCTCACCAAGCCTGAATTTGAGCCCATGTCATGGGGTCCCTGGGGACAAGAGGTACCTCAGTAGAGACTAAGATGACAGAATGAGAGGATGCAGGGGCAGCTTTAGATGGACAGAGTGATGATTTTCCCTGGAAACCACAGCAGAGATGGGGAGGAGACAGAATGGAGGTCAAGGAGGTCAGGGCTGGTGCTGAGGCTGGCACGGTGCACACAGGTCCCCTGTCGCTGTCACTGTCAGTGCAGAGGGAGTGAGCCCAGAGTGCTTTGCGCTCGCCAGGCACTGAGCAGTTTCCCTCTGTCATACCGGACCCCAGGGAAGACACCCCAGCCAACAGAGCAGAGCTCAGGGCAGACAGCAGGGCCTGCGCAGAAGCTGCACGTCTGTGTGCTGCGTTACTCAGAAACTCCTTGTCTGGTTTTTAGGTTGATTTATTTCTTGCAGTAGCTATGTAAGGGTTTTTCCCTAGGGCAGAGCAAACACACGTCCGGCCTCAGTGCATTAAGGAGTGCTTTTTTTGGCAGTCATTTTATGATTAAGTGTTGAGGTTGGAGTGTTCCCTTCCGAGAGTCATTCAAAATACTGTATCTTACTGCACCCAGGCACCATTATGTAAGACAAACCTTAATAATTTAGCATTTTTTCACCAACCAAAATGTTACACTTGTAATGACTCCATCTTTTACAGGCGTTCTCTCTCTCTCTCCCTCTCCCTATTTATTTATTTGTTTATTTATTTTTGTCTCGCTATGTAGTCCAGGTTGGCTTTGAACTCACTGTGTAGCCCAGGCTGGCCTCCAAGGGGAGGCAGTTCTCCTGCTTCAGCCTCCCAGTGCGCCACTACGCCTGGCGACAAGCATCCTTTCAATAAAGCCTGATCAGGGCATTCTGTTCCTCCCAGACTAGAGGCGGGAGCCCCGGCCTGGCTGCAGAGGCAGCGGCGTGCAGGAGGAAACGTCCCCAGAGGTGACGCAGACCCAGGCCCAGCTAGGAGACCCCGTGCCTCGGCCACGGCAAGGCCATCTAGTTCTCCACAGGGAGGTGTCAGGATGTTGGGAGGCAGCAGTTTAGTCTGTTTACTCCGCATCAGACAGGCCTGCGGCTGGTGGACAGGAGACTCAATGCCTTCAAGAACGCGAGCTCCCCTCTCTGGGTGTAGGGCACCGCCCCACTCTTACCCTTCCAGGCTTCCCCTGCCTGCCTGGAATGGCTAAAATTAAGCCTGGCACAAGTCCCTGGAGACCTTAGCAAAACATCGCCATAAAAGGACAACTGACGACCACCCATTCTAAATCATGTATCCCAAGCCCTCCTCTTTCTGGCCCTGGGACCATTTATTTATCTGCATGCCCGCAGAGCTTCTGGGGCCCTCACATGCCTGAAATCCATGACTGCGCTATAGAAAACTGTTACCCGTGGCTTTTCCTGAAGTTCCAAGACAATTTCTTTTTAAGGAAGAAAATGTAAGATGTTTTGCTAAAGAAAACCTGTGAAAATAAATCCAACTTTGCCGGCATATCACATAGAAACACTTTCATTTTAGGCTACTCGTAGACACCCATTATCAGGTACAACAGCACAAAACATGTTGTTTTAATTTCTGTTCTCTACCAACATCTGGATTGGTAGCCAAGGACCTTTTTAGGTGAGGACCACATTTGTGGGGCCCAGCCTCTGATTCACTGCCCTTTCTGGTCCTCAAAACAGCCATCAGGATTACTGATGGCTGGTGAAATTTATGAAGCTCTTAATCTGCAAACACCAAGAGGGATGCATTTTTTTATTATACTAAAATGACTGCAAGAAGCCAGGCATGGTGGTGCATGCCTGTAAGCACAGCACTCGGGAGACTGAGGCAGGAGGATCACCATGAATTTGAGGCCAGCCTGGGCTACAGAGTGAGACCTTGTCTCAAAAAACCAAAAAGTAATAATAATAATAACAAAATTACTGCAAGAAACAAAAGTGTACACTTTTTTTTTTTTGAAACAGGGTCTTGTCTCAAACTCGCTATGCTCCTCCTGCCTCAACCTCCTGAGTGCTGGGATTACAGGCATGGACTGCCACACTGGGCACAACTTCTTAAAATGAAGATGACTGACACTTCCACTAAACTTTTAAAAACTTTTTTAAGATCATTGTAAATTTACAGGTAGTTGACAATATATTACAGAGGGATCTTTAGGTGTACCATTTACCTACTTCCCCACCATGTAACATCATGCAAAACTTTATAGTACAGGAGACACTTAGACCATCATATGTTACTGATGAAAATGTTAAATAGTGCGGTTTCCCTGTGGAGACCGTTTGGTAGATCCTCCAAATGTTACCAATAAAACTCATAGCAGTAGGCTGGGATTTAGCTCAGTGGTTAGAGTGCTCACCTTGCAAGCACAGGCCCTGAGTTTGATCCCCAGCACCAAAAAGAAAAAAACCCCAAAAACTCACAGCAGCACTATTCATAATGGCCTGAAAGTGGAAACCATCTAATGCCCATCAGCAGATGAGTGGATAAACAAAATGTGGTATATCCACACAGTGGAATATTACTCAGCAGTAAAAAGAAGTGAAGTTCTTGACGCATGTTACAATAAGGGTGAACCTTGAAAACATTTTTACTACAGAGGCTGAGGCAGAAGGATCACAGGAGTTCAAGGCCAGACTGGACCACATAGTGAGTTCAAGGCCAGCCCGAACTACAGAGTGAGACCCTATCTGCAGACAAACAAACAAACAAAAAAATTTTTAAAAGCCAGTCACAAAAGACCACATATTATATGATTCCATGTGTGTGAAATTTCCAGAATAGGGAAATCCACAGAGACAGCAGTTGTCTAGGGAAGGGCGTGGGGCTGAGCAGGTAATGGGAAGTGACTGGTAATGGGTACAAAGTCTGTCTTTGGGATGATGAAATATTGTAAACTCAAATAGGTTTTTTTTTTTTTTTGGTGCTGGGGATCAAACTCAGGGCCTTGTGCTTGCTAGGCAAGCACTCTAACCACTGAGCTAAATCCCCAGCCCCCTAAACTCAAATAGTTGTACAACTCTGAACTTAATGAATATCATCAAATTGTATACTTTAAGTGGGTGAACTGCTTCAGGGTCTCATTGTGTGTTCCAGGCTAGCCTTGAACTCAAATGTAGCCCAGGCTGGCCTTGAACTTGTGGCGATCCTCCTGCCTCAGCCTCCTAAGTGTTGGGATTATAGATGTGGCCACCACACCCAGTTTCATTTTTTTTTTAATCCAAATTGCCATTTCCTCCATGACATCAGCCTGGTTTATCTCTTGGAGAAAACTGTATAGAGTCAAAAGTGTATAGAGTCTTGACCTCCTCCAGTCAAGATGCAGAACATTCCCTGACCACAAAGGTTCCTTGTGTTGCCCTTTAATAGCCATAAGCACTGCTATCCACCTCTGACCCCTGACCCCTGACCCCTGACTTCCAGCATCTACTGATCTGTTCTGTTTCTCTAAATGTGTCATTTCAGAGTGTAACATAAGTGAATCATACAATATATGATCTGTGGAGATTAGATGCAGCACAATTCCCTAGGGATTTATCCAACTTTTTATATCCATCAATAGTTCATTCTTTTTTATTGTTGAGTACCTTTCTAAGTGATAGCTGGATCACTGTCATTTAACCCCTCACCCATGGTGACGTCTGTCATTTCCAGTTGGGGCTTTTACCAAGGATGGTGATGTGAACTCTTCTGTGTAGCTTTTGGCGTAAACATAAGTTTTCATTTTCCTGGGATAAATGCCCAAGGGCGTAACTGAGTTGCCACTTGGTCACTGCATGTTTAATTTCGGAGGAAACCTGTCAAGTTGTTTTTCAGAGTGCCAGTTACATTTTTCCTCACCAGCAGTGTAGACTTCTACACTCCTTCACTGCATCCCCGATGGCTTTCAGGGCTACTGCTGTTTTCATCCTAGCCATTCTGAGAGGTGTGGAGTGACACCTCATTGGGTTTTAGTTTGTTCCAATCGCAGATGATGTTGAACATCTTTTCATGTGTTTATCTGCCATCTGTATGTCTTAGTGAATCACTTGTTGGTGTCTTTGCTCGGGCCCCAACTGGATTGTTTCCTGGGTTTTGAGAGATCTTCATGTATTCCAGATGCTAGTAATTTGTTAGCTCTGTGGTTTCCAAGTATTTTCTTCTACTCTGGCTTTTTTTTTTTTTTCATCCTCTATATGGGGTCTTTCAAGGAACAAAACTTCCTAATTTTAATAAGGTCCAATTTGCCACATTTTTTTTCCTTTTATGGGGTGTTTTTGATGTCAAATCTAAGTCTTTGACAAGTCCTACATCCCAAATATTTTCTTTTTTTCACTAAAAGTCTGATAGTTTTACATTTTCAGTTCCCGATCCAATTTGAGCAAATATTTATAAAAGGTGTGATGTTTAAATTAGGTATACTTTTTTTTTTTTTTTTTTTGCCTTTGGTGTCCAAACTTCAACACTATTGTCTAAAACCTTTGCCAAAAATTGGTTTGGCATATCCACATGGGTCTCTGTTATTGCTCTGCCTGCATCACAGTCTTGATTACTACAGTTATACAGTAGGCTTTAACGTGATTAGAGACACTCCTCCAGTTCATTCGTCTTTCTCAAGATTTTATGTATTCCACAAACCAAAAAATCCTCCTTGGGAATAGGAACTGTATCAAACCAAAAGATGAGTTTGTGGGATAACTGACATTTTCCTGGGTCTTCCAGTTCATGAAAATGGGAACCCTCTCTACTGATTGGCTCTTTTTTAAATTTCATCCATATTTTGTGATATTTTTCAATATAGGTACCCTTACGTGATTTAAATTTATACATAAATATTAACTTTCTTTGTGGCGATTGTAAACAGTATTGTTTTTATATCAACTGCCACATAGTCACTGTAATTATACAGAAATGCAGTTGTTTTTTGTGTGTTGATCTTGTACTCTAGGACCTTGCCAAACTCACTAGTTCTGATTGGTTGGTTGTTTTTGTAGATTCCTTGGGATTTGTAGGGTAGATAACAACGTCATTTGCATGGTTTTACTTCTTCCTTTCCAGTCTGCCTTTTATTCCCTTTTCTTGCCTTATTGCCGTGGATAGAACCTTCCGTCCTAGGTTGAAGAAGAACCCATATCCTTGCCTTGTTCCCGATTTTAGAGGGATAGTATCCAACCTCATAATTAGTTTTTTGAACCAGAAAACACCTTACAAAATTCGTTTCGTCTTCTTCCCTTCCCCCAGTCCCTTTCCCTTTTCTGGTTGGGGGCGGGTGGTGTTAAGACTCAGCGATTGGCTCAAAGGAGGTGACAAAGCAGCACGAAGGGGCGAAGGAGGTGTCAGCACTTCCTGCAGGAATGACAGGCCAGTGTCCCCTCCACCCCCACCCCACCCCGGCGGAGGGTGGGTGAGCCACGTGGGGCCTCTGCAGCCCGGATCAGCGCCCAGAGCTCCAGTCCTAAATCCCGGTCCGGCCCTGAATCCGCAGGCCCAGGCCGGGGCGGGGACAGCAGACAGCAGCTTGCTGCAGGGCCTGCCAGCCTCGCCGCCTGCCAGCCCGACTTGGCGCCAGGAGAGGCTCAGATACCCAGGTCCAGGGTGGCAGAGGCCAGGCCAGATTTAGATTGTGTGAGCTTTTGGCAGCAGCTGCCCGAGGGAGGAGAGGATGGGCGGCGAAGAGAGGAAGCAAACTGAGGCTTCCCGGCGGGGAGAGTCGGCTGCAGCAGGGCGCCTCCACACCCTCCTGCGCGTGCCCGGGCCCGGCTTCCATGTAAGGGCCGGGGCTCGGCAGCCAACTGGGAAATGCAAAGGGCGAACGGGAGCGAGAGGAATGACGGCCCGGCGCGGGGCCCGAGCCCTCGCGGGGCACGGCGGCCGACACCCGGCCGGCACCTGCGCGGGTCGGACCAGCGAGGGGGCGTGGGGACGCGAGCGGGTGCGTGCGGGAGGCCGCGGCCGCAGACGCAGCGAGGTGTCCCGGCCGCCGCGCCCGCCCGACTGGGCCCCCGCCGGGGCTCCCCTTCCCACGCTGCCTCCCGGCGGGCCGTACCACAGGCGCGGGGGAGCGGAGCGAGCCACTCCGGGAACCACCTGCGGCCTCGCCGCCCCGCCCCGCCGCCCTCAGGCCCCGCCCCGCCGCCCTCAGGCCCCGCCCCCACGCCCCGGATACCGGGAGGCCCCGCCCCGGCGGGGCCCTGGCTCCGCCCCGCCCAGGCTGCTCTCAGGCTTGGCCCCGCCCCGCCCGCAGGCCCCGCCCCCGGCGCGGCGGAGCGAGGCCCGAGCGCTCGGCCGGCCGCGAGCCCGCCGGCCGGGGACGAGCGCCGCGGCCCATGCTGATCGCTGTCCTCCTCCTCCCCCTCAGGCGGCGCTGGCGGCGGCCCCGGGACCCGCGGAAGCCGGCATGCTGGAGAAGCTGGAGTTCGAGGAGGAAGGTGAGTGCGCGCCCGCCGCCCGCCGCGCGCCGCGCATCCCCGCCGGGACCCCGCGCCCTCCCGCGCGGCCGCGCCCGCCCGCTTGCTCATGCGGCTGCGTCCTGCGGGCGCCCGGCGTCTGGCCGCAGCGAGGGGCGGCCCTTTTGTCCTCGCCGCCGGGCCCGCTCCGAGCCGGGTGTCAGTGGCCGCGCGAGCGCGTCACGGCACCCGGGACCGGCGTCCCGCGCGCAGCCCGAGCCCTGGCTGCAGCCGGCTCCTCACCGGCGGCGGGGACGCCCGAGCAGGGCGTGTCTGCGCCTGACGGGCAAAGTTAAATCGCGGAGCCCGAGCGGCGCACGAGGCGGCGCAGAGTTCGGCGACCCTCGCACCGGCTCGTTTCTGTCGCTCCTCTCGGGTTTTCTTCTCCCTGCCCTATTTTCTTCTTGTGATCTTCTCACAGGTAAATAACCTGGACCTTATTTTGAAGCTCTTAGCATTGGAAGGAGATGAGCTTGCTCCTTGGCAGAATTAATATTTAAAACGGTGTAATGAGCTTTCCCCAGCATCCTGCTCCGAAGCTGTGAGCCTTCGAAGGGGATGAGCTTGTGCTCTGACAAAATTAATATTTAAAATGGAATCCGATGAGCTCGAAGTCGAAAGAGAACTTTATATAAGATGCTTGACAGTTTGGAGAATTTAAAAGGCCTCCACACTGTCTTGTGGGCTCCCATTATTTATTTAGTGACTTCTCTTTTTTCCAGGAGTATTGCTAGAATAAAGCTCCGGAAACAAAGAATGTGCCATGTGGATGCTGCCCCTTGTGCCAACTTTATTTAATAGCCCTGTTCATTTATGATCAGGCAATTACTTAAATAAGTGTGCACAGCCGACTCGGGAGCACTAACCTGGGAGCATCGGTGCACTCTCGGCAGCATCTCGCAGACATGTTGGCTACAAGGTAACACATCCATGGTGATTAAAAGCCCCCCTCCGTATTGGTTATTAACAAAACTTCAGAATTTTCCTGGATTTTGTATTTTATTCTACCGAAAGATAAGCTAGTGACTTAATTAATTCAGTTGCTCCTTCCTTAGTGGTATCATATCGCAGGGCACATTCTGACCACTGTCGTGCAGAATGGTATCTTGTGCCCTTTTCCTGTAAGACTTCGAAAGTCTAAATCGGAGGTGTTTTCTTTGTCTCTGAGATTAGCAACAATGAGAGTCTATTGCATTTAAATTGTTTGCAGATTAACATGGAGGAAGGAGACTGGAGAGCAGTAGCTATAAGAGAGGAACTTTAAGGTGTTTTAAGAACCTAGGCCCACATTGGGGATTTAGCTCAGTGGTTAGGGTGCTTGCCTAGGAAGCACAAGGCGCTGAGTTCGATCCCCAGCACCAGAGGGAAAAAAAAAAGAACCCAGGCCCGGGTTTGAATCTCACCTCCACATCTTACTTGGCTGTGTTACCTTGATCAAGTTGCTTAACTTCTCTTAGGCCTTAGATTCATTTGTAAAATGGAGCTAATGTCAGGGTAGTCTTTTTGAGGATAAATGAGACCACCTAAATCATGGTATTTAGTACAGAGTGAACCATAGTAAGCACTCTGTAAATGTTAATTACTGTTATAGAAGGCCATTAACCATTGCACCAAATTCATGGACTTTTTAAAGCTTTTATTTATTTATTTATTTGGTTACAGGGCTCGAACTCAGGGCCTTGCGCTTACAAGGCAAGCACTCTAACTGCTAAGCTAAATCCCCAGCCCTGAGGCCTTTATTAATGAATCTTAATAAGTGATTCCTCTCAACACAGGTTTGAGAACTTTTCTTTTTTTTCTTGAGATTTATTCATTTAATTATGTTGCATTTGTTAAAGCCAATATACAATCTTTTTTTTCTTTTGCATTGTTTCTGTAATGAATGTGAAGTATTAAATCTAAGAAAGGGAACGTCCCCTCTTCACCCGTCTATTTTTATCTATATTGCCGTCATTACTTTAAAGCATACTGAATCCCACAAATAACCCCGTCAAACTTTTCCAGATTTTTAAGGAGGCAGAATGTTAAACAATTACTTGGAACCCGTGAGCCGAGCTGGAAGAGGGAATAGTGTGGGTGTGGTAGTCCAAAATGCTGCTTTGTGTCTTTGCAACTTTAAATTGCTTATTCATCCAAAATTTAGAAAAATTGAATGTCAAGCAGAATCATACATGAGAGGGGGCTAGCAGTAAGACATCACACTTTTAAATATTCCCTGAACTGATGTGTTAGCAGACTGCATAATAGGTAGCTATTGAATAGATCCTTGGTTTATCTTTAAAATGCTTCCTTATCCAGTTAATATCTTAATTTACGCATTGACTCCTGGAGGCCTGACTTACATGATGATGCATTTTTTTATTCCTGGAAGCATGTGATTACTGATCGTCTTGTTACCAAGTATTTTTCTATTTCTTAATAAATTATAAGTCATACTGTACTTGTTAGAAGTAATTTGGAGGCACTAGCTAGTGAAGTAGAGGGAAAAGACCTGCCATACACACAGTCTGGGTCATCTTTTGCCTGGGGCATGACACAAGCACCTTTCTTCTCAGCCCTCTGGCCATCACACTGCCACAAGGAGGAACTTTGCTGAGCATGGGTTTGGCGGCCTCCATCCTTCACCTCTTTCCCATCTGCACATAGGACAAGTACAGGCTCTCCACATCCCCTTTCTATGTGGAAGGCTCGCCAGAGGACTTTTTAAAAGGCAGACCCCAGTTCGCCAGGCCTGGGATCGGACTAGAGACCACATTTCCACCAGCTGACAGCACGACTCTGGTTCCCAGACTTCTCTGAGGCTCCATATCATGGGTTGGTTGTAAGGACTCAGCTTGCCCTTGTAGCATGAAACAGCACCCCAGGGCCCAACACCGAAGGCCTTGGGTTCACCAGAGCAGGCCCAATGCGGCCTGTGGGCAGAGTGTGCCACACCCGGGTGTCCCTCAGCTGTGTCTGAGCCCCTGGAAGTTACCCTTTCTGCACCTCGCTAATCTTACCACAGCTTCTCTCTGAGGCATCCCCTAGATAAATACGTACCTTCTATACTTTCTCAGCTCAGCTGTTCTTCCGGTGCCCACCACTGGGGCCTCACGGAGTATGTACTCTGGAGAATTTCTGGGACCCCGATGATTACCTACATGTTTGTAGTTACTTTATGGGGTATTGAGAGGATTCAGTGGTTCAGTATTTGAAATGTGATGAGAGAACAGTGCCTCACCCATAATGATCAGTTTGTTTGCTTTTACATTTTTTTATTGGGATACCAGTCACAGCTTTCCTGTTATTAATCGTCTTACACGTACTTACTGGCCGAGGCCAAGCACCGGTACTTTTGTAAGCACCTGATCATAACCCGTGAGTGTCTTTGAAGTAGATCATCATTCTGCAGCCTCACTCTGATTAATAAGCCTCCTAGAATGCTGGCACCGTTTGCAGATTCCACGGCCTCCTTAGGAGACTGTGTCTGCCTCTGGCCCTCGTGTGTCATCACCAGTGATGGAGGATCAGCCTGAATGTTCAGGTTCATGGTAACTTGCTGCATGGTCTTGCAGCCAACGTGTCCCCTTCCCTGCCCACCTGCGCTGACTTTACCCCATTCATTCTCTCCTCTCCATTCTCCACCTGCAATGCATTTTCCAAAGTCGGACCCTTTCCTAGACCTCACCCGCATGCTCCCTTGCTGCATTAGCCTGGCTAGTAAATCTGCGGGATCAGAAATAGAGAAGACTGGGCCATCTCATGTGGGAGGAGGAGAAGCTGCAGTCAAGAATCTAAGGGTCTGGGCCCAGTTGTACGATAAAGTGGCTGCATTTCTCTGGACAATCCATGGAGTCTCTTGAGATTTTATTGTTCATCTTATGGGTTTTCCTGGTAAAAACAAGGGCTGGTGCTTGGTGATCTCTTGCTTTCCCTGGTAGCTTGAAAAAGAGGACCCTAGAGTAACCAACAACCAGCCAGTCTGTATAAGCAAATTGTGTTTGTTTGTAACTCACTCATACTCTCCTCGGTGACACCCTGAAGGGAGCGAGTGAGCGAGGATTGGTTCTTGGTGGGGACGAAACATCCAGGCCATTGCAGTGGTTTCTGGACCTCCAAAGGGCTGCAGTGTGGGAGCCACCTCGGAGGTGTTAGAATTTCATGGGAGGAGGGCAGTGGGGGAGGGGTGTGAAACGGCTCCAGGGAAGTGGAAAGGACCAAGAGGTTGAGGTGAGGACTCTGCTTGGCCCTGCCTGCTGGACAGGTACCTTTCTAGCTGTGGAACCCATCACCCAGCTCAACCAAGTCAGCCGCAAGGTCATAGGACAAGCTCTAGTGTGAGGGGCAGTGACTCCTGCTGGTTGAGACATCAAAGTAACAGGCCCGTCACCCATTGATTTGATCGTTACTGCTGATACTCTGTTATCCACACTCTCCCCTTCCCTGCTGAGCTGTGTGCTCATCTTGAGGCAAGGGATACACCAATTCTTGACTATAGGTATAGTTGCAATTTTATAAATACCTGGAGTTAAGATCTTCCTGTCCAGCTGGGCCCATCTTTAACCTGTTGCCACACTTCATAGACTTTTAGTAAAACATTTTAAAATCTCGAAAGCCAGGGTATAACAACATCTGGTGGCACAGTTTTAGACTGTGCTGGGATTTGAGTGTGGTCCATCCCCCAAAGGCGCATGCTCTCGAAGCTTGGTTCCCAGGGTGATGGTATTAAGAGGTGACAGGGTCATGGGGCACCACCCTTGGAAGAGGTTGGTGGATTCACACGTGTGGATTAGTTCTCTCCGGAGCAAGGTGTTATAAAAGAGTGAGTCTGACCCCTTGTTCTTCACTTACTTCCTCTCTTGCCCTGAAACTCCTTCCACCCTGCAGAGCCCCTCTCCAGACACAGGCACTGTGCCAGGTCCTCTGGGCGACACAGGAACTGGTCCCCTCTTGGTCACCTGCCCATTTACAAGTCTTAGGCTCACTGTGGCCTCTCAGGGAAGCCCTCCCAGCCCCAGATAGGACCTTGTGTGGAAGTATTCCAGGACCCCTCATCATCACGGGGTTTGTCTGTCTTTCTTTACCATTACATTACATGCTCTCTGAGGATAGAAACGGAAAAGTCAGTATCTGCCAGGTCCTGAAGATACTGTGATGAACAGGACTTCGTTTCTGTAAGTATTTGTTGCAAGATGAACATGCGTCTTTTGGAGCTTTAACTTTTATGCTGGTAGATAGGCTTGGTATAGTGTTGCTATATCATGTGGTTCATGTGGTTAGTGTTGCTCTTAAAAAAAGAATTAGCATTGGTATGGCCCCGTGGTTGGGTAGAAAACTGGCCAAAGAGCAGGGACTAGTAGAGAAATGGAGGTGATGACACAGTCTTCCCCAGGTACAAAGGCACTGCCACCCAGCTGAAATCAGAATTCATGATGCCCAGTAGTTGGGCAGCTCTGAGCTGGCACACAGGCAGAGCAGGCTGCTCGCTCACATAGCCTGGCAAGTCTTAGATCGTTCTTCTGTGGCAGTTAGTGCCCTAGCACTGTTGGTATGGGCAAAGGATTGTGTCTTATCCCTAATAATAAAAGGAGTCATTTGGGGGAGGGAACTCATTTAGGGACCTTTTGGCTAAATTGTAGTCATTTTTTAATCTCTCTTAATGAGCCACTTTCTTCTGTACCACTTTGAGCTGTTTTCAGGTATCTGAATTATGTGATGTCGTTGAGTTCCTATGGATTGTGCTAGCTGATTGAGTCCCTTTTAGGCTGTACTTGAGTCATTTGTAAATAAGGAGGGTAAGCTGCGCAGGGCAAATTGCTTGCTCAGTCGTGTGGTAGGTTGTCCGTGAGATGGGAGGTTTAATCAGCCCGTGGTGACCTCCTCAGTATCCACGGGTACACCTGGTGTGTGTTTGTGCCCTCTGCCTGGCTCTGGCTTTTCCCTTTGATGTCCCCAGCTTTGAAGCCTTGGCACACAGTAGGCCCCCCTTTTAAATGCATGTGTAATTAGTGCCGTAGTAATTAACAGGATGAGCCAGGCCCAGGTTGGAGGGCCATTTCTCCTACCACATAACACCAGGACCTTAGGCAAATTATTCAAGCTTTAGTTTCTTCGTGTGTAACTTAGAAAATAATACTACCTAACTTCTAGGCTTCTGTGTGGACGAAATAATGCAAACATAACATTTCACTGAAGTGCCCAGCGCAGCGTCCAATCTCCATGCACAACTGTGATAACAGCCCTGGAAAACAGGAAAAAGGCAAATGAGCAGAAATGGGAAAGTGGAAGACCCATTAGCGCATCTTCCGTAGCTGTCCGTCTCTGCTGTGTGTGTGCGCGCACACACTGGTGCGCACGTCTGCTGTGGTTGGTGTCATTTGTGATTAGTTCTTGGTGTTACCTTCCTTTACAAATGAAGAAAACTGGGCTCAAGGACACTCAATGTGGTGGAATACAAATTTGGTCTGGTCTCCCATTTCCTGGCATACAACCCCCAAGATCCTCGGACTCTTTAAAGTGATAAATGTCTTTTTGTGTACTAAAGAGTTGACTTCCTGCTGGCTGCCCCTGGGTGGCTTCAGGATGGGGCTGGTCATCAGAGTGACCACAGCGGGATTAGAGGATTGGGACTTTCAGAGCCAATCTCCACCCCCAGTTTCTGGGAAGGAGAAAGTGGCTGCAGATTGAGCTGATCACCAGTGGCCACTGATTTACTCTATCATGCATGCATAATGCAGCTTCCATAAAAACCCCAGAAGAGTGGGTCCAGAGAGCTTCCAGGTGGTAGAACACGTGCGGTTCCCACAGGGTGGCCTGCGAAGGGGTCCTCCAGCCCTGCGCCTGTCCCACGCTCCTTGGCCCATGTGGCGCTTCATCTGTACCCTCCTACCAGGCTTTAGCGTAAACCCTTCCCCGAGTTCTGGGAGCCGCCACCCAAGCGAGCGTGGTGATCCAAGAAAGGGTTTGAGCGTGGTTTGGACAGCCCGTCCAGTCTCCTGTTTGAACTTGGACCCCTTGTGGGGTCCCTGCAGGAGCAGCCTGGCCCGGTGCAAGGACCTCAGGCCTGTGAGCTGCTAAAGGCATCTGCTGCTAGGACCTTACTATAATAAAACAGTAATTCTCTGCCGTGCTTCCAGCTGTTGTAAGAGCATGGCACACCATGTCAGAAATGCAGAGGACCCACAGCCATTGCTGAACCCCAGAGATGGGCACATGATTATGGACATACTTAAATTGTGGCAGACTGAAATGTTTCAATTGGAATCAGGGTTGCCTTTTGTCAGAATGTTAGATTGAGGGCTAATGGGGGCTGGAGTGAAATACCTGTCTTGAAATCACTAGAGCAATTGTCCAGTGGGCTCCTTTGGTTTTTTTGAGATAGGGCCTTGCTGTGTAGTTCAAACTGGTCTCAAACCAGTGGTGATCTTCCTGCCTCAGCCTCCCAACTACTGAGATTACAGGCATGTGTCACCACATCCAGGTCTATCCAAGAAAAGCTGAACGGGATGTGGTGCTGCATACCTTTAATCCCAACTACTTAGGAGGCTGAGGCAGGAGGACCATAAATTCAAGACAGTCTGGCCAATTTAGTGAGACCCAGTTTCAAAACAGAATTTTTTTTTTCAAAATAAAATTTTAAAAAGGAATGGGGTAGCTCAATGGTAAGAACACTTGCATAGCATGTTTGAAGCCCAGGGTTCAATCCGTAGCAATGAAGAAAAAGAAAAACTAAGAATCAGAAATAAGAGAAGTTTGTTAACTATCAACAGAGATTTTTAAAAGTAATATTACAAGAAACAAAACTGAATATATCAAACTATGTCAAAGGTTTTAAAACTTTTTAAATTGTTTCTTGAACAAATTTTGCTGATGTGTGTTTTCCTGGTTTATTATTCCCTTCAGTTGCCACAGTTGAAATTTAAAAGGAAAGCTTTCAATTGTACCCTTTAGATAGATGAACTAGATAGATGGAAAACTTTTTTAAAGTAATTAGAAGGTTTTATTCTTCCTCTTTTCCTGCCAAAGAGGCAGGATACCCCGCCTGCTTGTGGTTGAATTCCACAAAACCTTCAAGGAATCATTAATTCTTTGATTATCCAAATTATTTTAGGGCCCAGGAAAAGAAGTGCATTGCATGAGGCTGGCATGATTGTCAAATCAAAACCAGCTGGGAGCCAGGCATGGCGGTACACACCTGTGATCCCAACACTCAGGAGGCTGAGGCAGGAGGATCCCTGTGAGTTCAAGACCAGCCTGGGCTACATAATGAGTTCAAGGCCAGCCTGAACTGCTAACAAGACCCTGTCTCAAAAGACAAAAAGCAGCGAAAAATAGCATACAGAGAAGAAAACGACTGATCAATCTTAATACATGTGCAAAGCTCCTAAATACACAGTAGCAAGTGGAGCCCGATGTGCAGTGACCAAGCCCTTCTTATCCTGGAAGTGCAAGATGTTACCTGCCCTGATGTGGCACTGGGCATGCAGCTCCTCTGAGCTGCCCTTGACCCTCAAAGTTGCTTCAGCTTAGTGACTGGGTTCTGCTTCCCGAAAAGCAGGAAACATTCTCAGTCATAGATGCTTTATTTAAGTAGTCCCTGGATTTTGCGAGGAGGGGCGGTGCTGGAGATGGGACTCAGGGCCTTGCACTTGCTAGGCACTGAGTTAAATCCCCAACCCCCTAGATGTTTTTTAAGCCATTTTAAAACTCTGCTGGGACCTCATAGAATCTCCAGGTCACAGCTCTGTGTGACATTCCTTAGCATTCAGTGCAGTGTCTGATGGAGCCAAGTATTTGCCTTGCTGTTGATCTGCTGATTATACTTTTCCTTCTTTCCTTATCAGGAAAAGTTATTACTGTTTTACTATCCCCCTTCCCTTATTTAGATCAGCATCTGCATTCTCTGGAGTGTGCACACTTATCCCTCCTTACACACACACACACACACACACACACACACACTCTCTCTCTCTCTCCTGCCCACATTGGATCACACTGTGTCCTACCCCAGCCCTGAAACGTCTGAGGAGCCACGCTGCTTGCAGTGTAGTGTTGTTACCAGGCAGCTTGCTTCTAAAAAGTGGCTCCCCAACTAAATGTTACCGGGTTCTGGATTGCTCGCCTCTGCTTCTGGAGTTGGATTCCAGGTTCTTCTCATCTCGAACAAAGAATTGGGCAAAACGAGTAAAAAGCCATGGCAGAGATTATTTTAAAAGGCAGAAATGGAGATTGGGAGAGAAACGAATGGTCTGCAGAGTGAGCTTGGGTCAAACAAAGAGGAAAGGGGGTAAAAGCAAAAATAAAAGTACATGCTGTTTCTGGGAGACGCAACACGGGCTATCATAGAAAGGTGTGATTGTGCTGGCTCCTCATGGCGTCCTTTATTTTATACTGTCCAAATCTGGTGGAAACCCGAGAGAACTTCTATATCCAGGTCCTGAGAGGCAGTGCTGGGATCTCGCACCTCAGGCCAATGGCAGGTCTAGGCCATTCTTGCGAGAAGTCTACATGCAGGATTTCAGGAACTGTTCTGTGTATCTGTCCAGGAACTTGTAATTAACAAGTCGTGTCTACTTCCCTAGACAGCTACTGCCACCCCTAGTCTCCTGTGTCAGTGTGGCTTTGAGAAAGCTACTGACCCCCCCCAGCCTCAGTTTCCTCATCTGTAACTGGAGACACTAACTGTACCCACCCTGTGGAGTTCTTTTGGGAATGAAGAGTTAGTGCTGAGTGCTGTCCAGCACTGTGGTATATGCTAAGCAGCAGTATGCATCAGCTACTATGTATCACTGTTATGTTATTTCTATCTCTAAATGTTAGCTACTCTGTGTTTCTTTTGTTGGTTGGTTGGTTGGTTGGTTTTTTGAGACAGGGTCTCGCTATGTAGTTCAGGCTGGCCTTGAACTCACTGTGTAGCCCCGGCTGGCCTCAAACTCTTGGCAGTTCTCCTGCCTCAGCCTCCTGAGTGCTGGGATTACAGGCATGTGTCACCCTGCCTGGCTCTGTTTTCTTTTAGTACATGTTTGCAGTACATACTGATTACATTTATTATGGGAAATTGGTACATGTAGATAACACTGCTTAATTCTTTTTTGTCCACTATCCCTTTAACCCCTCCCTGCTCCTTCAATCTCTCGGTCTCCTTTTACAAAAGCTCAATTTCTCTTTTTTCTTTCAATTCTTTTTAAAATTCCCTTTCCCTCCCCTCTGTTTCTTGTTTTCCCTTCCCATTTGAAAATGATCTCCTTACTTTTTTTTTTCTTGCCCTTTATTTGCCCATCAACAGATGAATGGATAAAGACCATGTGGTATTTATACACAAGGGAGTACTACTTTGCCATAAAGATAAACTTGAGGCATTCATAAGTAAATGGATGCACTTTGAGACCACAATATTAAGTGAAATAAATCAGACATGCAAGCTTAAATATCACATGGTTTCTCTTATATTAGCTACTCTATGTTACTGTTATCTTTTTTTTTTTTTTTTTTGGTGGTGCTGGGGGATGGAACTCAGGGCCTCGTGCTTGCAAGGCAAGCACTCTAATCACTGAGCTAAATCCCCAGCCCTATGTTACTGTTATCTTTGTCTTGTTTTGTTTGTTTTGAGGTAGAGTCTTGCTGTGTTGTCCAGGCTGGTCTTGAACTCCTGGGCTTCAGTGATTTTCCTGCCTCAGCCTCCCCAGTGCTAGGACTACAGTTGTGTACCACCAAGCCCAGCTGTATTACTTTATTATTAGGAAACAGCCTAATGCCTCTTAGACTATTACAAGTAATGATTTCTGAAAACACAGTCTCAACTAAGTCATTTCTTCCCCTAGTTAAGGCACTGTTGTAGGAGATACTGCACCAGTCCTAACTGTCCCTTTTCCCATCTTCCAGTCTCAGCAAGCACCTGTCTTCTTTGCCCCTGCAGATCTACAAGTCTTCGCCTCGTGAGCTGTCCAAGCGTGTTCTCTCTGTTCTCTGTTCCCTCTCCTGCCAGAAGACCGAAGTGGAGGGTGGGGGGAGAGGCTAGGGCGTGGCTCAGTGGTGAGCGCTCCGTGTGAGGCGCTGGGTTCCATCCCCCGTGCTGTCAGAGATGAGTGCTTACAGGTGTCTGGCCTCTTTCACAACTTTGTGCTGAAAATATTCCTACTAATATTCTGACTAAGATTTTTAGAAACAGGAGAATAAGTAGTAACCCCATGGCACCATGTTTAAGATATGGGGCAGAAAATAATGAATGTCAGGAGTGAGTGGCAGAGGGGACTGTGGGGCAGGGGCCAGGAAGCCTTGACCTTCCACATCCTAAGCTTGCCTTCCTCTTGGAGTTTTTTATGTTTGACTCTGTCTTGTTGACCATCTCGCTCTTCCTTCAATTTAAAGCCAATTACCAAAACTATTTCACATTGGTATCTATGTTTCCAATTATCCTTCAGTATTTTTGCTTGACTGGCAAATTAGTGACAGTCCCCCATCTTCATTTTCATACCATATGACCAGAAAGACCAGGAATCTTTTGAGGCGGTGCCACACTGTGTAGTTTGGGCTGGTCTTGAACGGACCACTGTAGTTTGGGCTGGTCTTGAACGGACCAGGCTGGCCTCGAACTCACAGCAATCCTCCTGCCTCAGCCTCCTGAGTGCTCAGATTATAGGCATGAGTCACCGTGCCTGGCGGGCCAAGGACTCTTACAATACTTTTTTTTCTTTTTTTTTTTTTTAATAAATTCTCTCAATTAAAATTCTATGTAAATGAGTTTTGGAAAAAGCAATTTATGACTACACTGATTATCTCTGAAGTTGTCCTGTTTGCTATATTTGCAGTTTGTAAAAAATGTGCGTGCAACTGGGCATGGTGGTGCACACCTATAATCCCAGCACTCAGGAGGATCGCCGCGAGCTCGGGACCAGCCTGGGCCACACAGTGAGCTCAGGGCCAGCCTGGACTACATACCGGGAGCCTGTCTCAAAAAAATAAAATAAAAAATACATGTACGGTAACACTCCGGTTCATGAATGCTTCTGTTCGCAGACAGTTTGGGTCATGGAAGCATTTGGCAAAACTTTGCTTCTGTTCACAAACTCCGCACTGGACAACAAACACGACCGCGGCCATCGTCCCCGAATCATAAAATGAATGAGGCTCGTAAACTGAGGTACCACCACAGATGGTAGTTTGAACATTTTAAAGTCTTCTGCAATCTCGTTCAGTTTAATCACGTTTTGGCCAATAGAATTAGAAGACAGCTCCGATATAAAATATATTTGCAAACAGGTTAAAGCTTTAGGTCAACACTGTTTTGTTTCTTTAAAAAAAAAATCACATGGGGCATTTCTGTAGGGTATTGTTTCTGTAATCAAAAAAAAAATTCCTTTCCAGTCTTTTAATTGTATAAAGGAAAGTACTGTAAATAATGTTTATTTACTGGTTCTTAAATCTAGATTCCCCAGTCAGTTTAAACCCGCATGCTTGGCTTGCTGTCATTTTCCCTCTGAGGACGGAAGCAGAAGTTCAGACCAGTCCCGCTGCCCCACAGAGACTTACCCCATAGCAGGTCTTGGCTTGTGTCTGAAGCCCACGGGGATCCACAGTGGGCCTGGATTAGCCAAGAGGGCGCGTTTGCTGCCCCAGAAAACTTATAAAAAGGTCTGAGCAAGATCCAGGCCTGTAAGCCTCATGTTGGGAGTGTGACAGGCCACCGGACTTACTCACGCAGCACTGACGGGAGGGCGAGTCACATTGAGCAGTTAGTAACATCACCAAGAATGGTGCTATGGGAGGAAATGGCCTTCAATTTGGAACAACAGAAACCATTCTCTCACAAAATAGTCATCAGCAGGTGGGTCCTTTCATTTCTCCGGCTTCCTGTGGCTGCTGGCTGCTGGCTGCAGGCCCTCCTTGGCCTCCCTTGGTCCTTGCCTTTGTCGTCTTTGTGTCTCTCTCTTTATCTGTTATAACAACACTTGCCACAGGTTTAGGGCCCTCCCTAATCCAAGGTGATCTCCCAGGAGCCTCCCTTTATATCTGCAAAGAACTTGTTACCCTCAAGGTCTCACTGTGATGTTTCAGGGGACATGCCCTTGAGGGGCCCCAGTCAGTCCCTGCCACGAGGTGGGCAGCATTTAGGTGGACCACGGCGGGACAAGGGGTGCTGGTGTGGAGGGGCTCGGCATGTGCAGACGCAGACGAAAACCTCAGAATGCGTGCCCCGAACCGAACCTGCCCAGCTCAGAGCCTCCTTTTGGAAAGCACAGACTGACCTGAGCGCAGCGTGCAGGATTCTGGGAGCTGAGGCCGAGGTGGGGCCGGAAAGGGAGGGGAGAGAGAGATTGCCCCAGGATGGCGAATGAAAGCAGGGAGGGGGTTATGTCATCAAATCTGTTTTTAGGCAGAGAAGTATCTACCTGCATGTATATCCTATTTCATGTTTATCATGGTTTGCATCTAAACTTAGATGTAGTGTTTTAAAAAGTTATGTGAACCTTTGTATGTATATCTATCTTTTGAGATAGGAGCTCACTGTGTAGCCCAGGCTGGCCTTGAACTTGTGGCAGTTCTGCCTCAGCCTCCTGGGTGCTGGGATTATAGGATGCACCACCATGCTCAACTCAGACCTTTATAAATTAAACACTTTATACTCAGTACTTCTGAGTGTTACTCTTTAGGAGGTCCCTGTAGGAATAGCGCTGGGTCAGCCTAGTATTTAAGGGTGACCAGGGTCAACGTCACTCCGCAAGGGGGCACCTGCCTTTGCTGGCCAATACCCCAGATACCATCCATCTCTGTAGCTGTGCTTCTGTACAGTGACACACAAAATAACAGAAGCAAGAACGGAATGTTGTGATAACATCTTAACCTCGGTTACCTTTTGAATATGGAGTGTAGTCTGAACTTCCTGCCTTTCAGGAATTTTAATAATGCCTTCCAGATGCCCTGTTGTTGGATGCCTGGGTGGGGTTCTCCCCCACCCGTTTAAGTCTGGATTACTCCGTTTTAACACATTTCTTCCTCCAAGTGCAGTCTGTGTGACAATGTGCAGCATGAGATGCCTCCCATAGGCAGAAGGTTAATACTAAAAATGGAAAAATAACATAGAAAAGAGAGCGCTTTATTTTCCCAACCTAAAAGGCTAATGCTTCTGATACTGATGTTGCTTTATTATGTCTGTAGTAATCCGCCCTCTTTCCAAACCAGTAGATGTTTTATTGTAATTTATTTGACATATTTCACCTTTTACTTTTTGGTCAGGCTTTTTTCATTTTAAAAAATGTAGATCCTCCCCAGAACTCAGTGTCATGAGTAACACCGTAGACGTTCCAGTTGAGGGGCATTCTCCAGAGTGTTAGGTTGATCCACCCCAGATGCCCGAGATGGCCGTTGCTGGTTTTCAAAAGAAAACAACCCTCTTCCCGCCTAGAGTCCTCAATTAGGTCCCTCGCGCCAGTTTACCTAGGGGCGTTACCCACCACCCAATCACCCTGTGCAGAAAGGACCAATCCTAAATGCACACTTTCAAGCCTCCACCATCACGAAAGGGGGGAGGCGGCTAAGGGATAAAAGGCCACTCTCACTCAAGTGAGGAGGAGGAGCTGTAACACCTTAATAAAGCTTTCTCCCACGGTGAGCGTCGTCAGCCTTTTCCCTTCTCCCTCCCTCCGCATAAACCTAACACAGAGTACCCAACCAGTCTTTCAAAACTACCACAGGAAGGCCAGGTGCAGCAGTGCACACCTATAACCCCAGCACTCAGGAGACTGAGGCAGGAGGATCTCCGTGAGTCCAAGGCCAACCTGGGCTCCATAGTGAGTTCAAGGGCAGCCTGAACCACATGGCAAGACCCTGCCTCAAAATAAAATAAAAATAAAACTGCCACGGGAAGATCTGAGGAGCTATGACAGGGAGCCTGGAGAGCCTCCCCTTTTGAGGGGACCCTAGGGAGACACCACCAGCTGTCCTGTGGAATCCTGGGACAGGAAAAGGACGCCAAGGGAAAACTAAAGAAATCTGAATAATATGGGGACTTTTGTTAATAATTTGTTCGTTATTCCTTCCTGGGTTCATTAATCATAACCAGTGTTCCGTACTAATGCAAGATGTTAACAGTGGAGACCGTGTCCAAATGTGACCAGGGGCCATAGCACTGCCCAGGCCCACTGGCTCAGCTGCATGGGAAGTGGTTAGGGCTGAGGCAGGCTGGAGAGCACAGTTCCCAGCACAGGGTGGCTCCTGGCCTCTGAGGACCCCTGCACGGGACTGCACTGGGGCGCAGAGCAGGACACAGGTCTCCTGGAGTCCGCACTGATGGAAACTGGAAGATAAGCAACCCTCTGGGAGAGAATTCTTCCACTCAGTTTGTGTAGATGCTCTGCCCCGGGAGGCCAAGAGCCTGACTCCTCCACGAGCCAGTTCGCAGGACACCCTTGGAAGGCAGCTCAAGCTGAGGGTGGTGGCGCACGCACCCCTGTAATCCCAGCACTCTATGAGAGGCTGAGGCAGGAAGATTGCAAGTTTGGGCCTAGCCTGGGCAATTTCGTGACTTAAAAAGACTCTGTCTCAGAAAAATAAGTAAATTAAAAGGCTGGGGATATCACTCAGTGTGAAGGTCCCAGGCTCAATTCTCAGAACTGCAAGGGGGGGGGGGAGCACAGAAAGAAGGAATCATCTGACTAAGAAAACCTCAGCCTGGTGATCAGCATGGCGCATGTGTTACCTGTGAAGTGAGATGGAGGGAAACCCCAAAATTGAGATCATAAGAAAACCACCATACGCAACTACAGGTTACCTGCCCGTCCTCAGAACTCTCAAAGGCACCCAAGACAGGGACAGCCGGGCAACTGTACCATGCAGAGAAGCCTGCACAGGCACGATGACCAGGGGGCTAGTGTGGAGGGGCCTGGGCGAGAAGAGGCCTTGGGGACAGAAGAGCTCCTAAGAATAGTAGGAGCTTCTGTGCAAAAGGAGGTAGCAGTGCCGGTTCATCATTTGTGACGGGTCAGAGTGATGCAGGACGCTCAGTTTAGGGGACACCTGGTGGTGGGTGTAGAGGACCTGTTTTATCTTTACAACTCTGCTGTAAGTCAAAGTACATTGTTTATTTAAATATTTTTAAAAATCAAAAGAAGAGTTAAGACAGTACACTAAAAATGTCTAACACAAAGCCTATGCATTTCCAAAAATTTACATTTAAACATTTCTACTTCATAGTACTTAAAGTTTTTTCAGATATTCATATAGTGAGATGGACATTTGTAATCTGTGTACTAGATGTGATCCAAAAATGTGGTGAATGTTTAAATTAAAAAAAAAAAACTATTAAAGGACAGTCTGCCTCAGAACCCTCCCTGTCGATTCAGACCACACCTGTCCCATCATTCTTGTCATTTTTTTCTAGCATTTGTGGAGTCCTCTTTTGCGAGTGTCTTTAGTTGCTCTGTCCTGGCTGCCTTGATGTCCTGAGTCAGTTCAAAATGTTTACTTTTCATGGTCATTCTGACTTTGCGGGGGGGGGGGTCGCTTTGCACAGTACCGATCTGATAAATAAGGTAAAAGGTTGCGGACCTACTGTCACGTTTTTACGAGCCTGCCTTTCTGTTGTTGGATGGCACTCAGCAGTAGCATTCACCATACTTTTTATCACACCCTATAAAGACACTCAGGAAATAGGTCTTCCAGAACTGCTTCAGAAAGTGAGGAGAATAATGGGATGAGTTGTGTTGGAAGGAAGGGAGAGGATTTTGAGGGGCATTAATGGCAATGTGTATTATCTTCTGTAATAATTTTTATTTAAACATTTTCCATAGATTTTGATCACCCTTTTTGTTTTTTTATGAAAAGTACTGATTAATGAACAAAATATCTTGTAAAGTGTTCTTTCTGGGAGCTATAGATTGTTACATTTTATTGTTATATCATATTGTTATTATTGATACATTGTTATATTGTTTTTATCTCTACATTTTATACCATGTTGTTCAACTACCTTGTTTTATTGCTACATTGTTAGGTTATTATTGTTTCATTACTTTATTGTTACTTTTTTAACTAAAAGAAGACAATTTGAAGATGAGGAAGGGGCAAGCAGACAGGGAGAGAGAGAGAGCACACTCACTACTCTGGACGAATAGGGAGTATTAGAAAGTGAATAACACCAATATTTTTATGTTTTATTATTGTTACATTGTTACATTTATTGTTAGTTTCCCTCTTGCTTTCACTGGCTTGAATTTCAGGAGAATGGATTTGGCAGGCGATTTGTATTGGCTAAATACACGCTAGGCTGCGCAGCTCTTTGCCCCAGAACACCCGCGAGTCAGCTGTGAGGGAACCACACCATGCTGGTGGTGGCAGTGTTCCGCGCCACTGTCCTTGAGCTTTCTGTTTCAGCTCTTGCTGTGCAGGGGACTCTTGTTTTCTCTAAACAAACCTTTGAGAACCGGGGAAACCTGCAAGCTTCAGTTTCATCCACACCTCCGTTGGCTCACTGGCATTCTACATGTTCACGAGCCCCTCCTGGTCCTTGGTGGTGTGTGTGACAGTGTGAGGACTGTTGACAGCCCCCTTCCCTGCTCTGGGGGGACAGGGACAGCACGTGGGAGCTGTGGCTGGCAGGCCCTGCTGGTGCCACGCGCCGCCCCAGGTCTGACCCTGGGCTCCCATCGCAGCATCTCTGCCTGCGGGCTTCTGGACAGGTGGGCTTCAGGGCAGTCTGCCAGGTGTATAGACGAGGCTGACCTTGACCCCAGAAGGGCAGGCACCGTCTCCCGCCCCGAGGCACATCTGAGACACACCACACTGTGGTCTCTAGAGCTTCCTCCTCTCGGCCTTAAGTCCAGTTGTGTGAACCTCTAGCCTACTACAGGCACAGCTGTTTTTGGAATTTTTTGCTTTACTGTCTCATTTCTTAAGAGTGGGCTTTGGCTATTTGCATATTGCTAAAGCAGTACCCAGTAAATACATGTTGACTTGGATTAATCCATGGGTTAGATGAGGAAGATTCTGATCATTCAAATTATCATCCAAGAAGGAAATAATTATTAGAAATACGCAGTCAGAGTTAACAAGAAACAGAGATAATTGATGAGAAATACAGACAAATGGTGTTGAGGGGAAGAAGTCATTTGACAGCTTCCTTGCAATTTCTGTGATCTCACGGGGATCAGCCAGCTTGTGAGCTTTGCGGGTAGAAAGCAGGATTGTATTGTCTCGTGTGTCTTTCCACCCAGCCCAGCGCCCAGCACATGGGAGGCATCTTCCTGTGACATGGCGACAAGGCAGCATTAATAAGAGGCTCTGTTGGAGTCTGATGGACCTGTAAATCGCACTTGGGTTACTTCCTGCCCCTCTGACTTTGGCAAGTGACTTAGCCTTTCCCAGCCTCAGTTTCCTTATATGTCACATGAAGAAATGAAGGCTTATTCCTCAAGGTTACATAGATCAGATGAAGAAATTATTGCAATACCTGATCCATAGTCAGTATTCGGGTTTATTTACTTCTTTTATAGGAATAGATGGCATCAGCACTGAAATTGGACAAGAAAAAGCGAAACACATCAAAGCTAATGAAGTGTGGGAAGGCAGGTTGGAGACAGGGAACTAGCAGGGTGCCTGTTGGTCTGGACATGGAAACAGGAAGCAGGGGATGAGTTACAGGGAAGCAAGACAGGGTGACTGTGTGGCCGGAGGGGTCTGGACTTCATCCCACCATGGAAGAGAGGCCTTGGGGATAGTCCTGTCCAGGGAAGTGACAGAAATGATGGCACCTGCATGTGACTCAGGCTCCAGGAGCGGCCAGAGTTGGAAAGATCCCAGGGAGTGGCCCCAGAGTCTGTTGTGAGATAGAGAAACCAGTCAGCCTGGTTTCCACGGTGAGAAACAGAAAGGATGACGAGGTCATCCACGGGCAGGACCTCAGTACCACGTGGGCTCCTTGACACTGATTTTGCTGATTCCCACGTACACTATAAAGAAATTTTATTTCTTCACAGTTGTTTGCCATGTAGTCTGAATCTTCCAAAGTACACACATCAGTGCATGCTGAATAGAGCTGTCAAAGAGGTCACTTGGAGTGTCACGGCACTGAGCCATGAGGATGGGCCCGGAGCGAGGAGACAGAGCAGGCAGGCAGTCTCCAAGGACCTGGGAAGGAGGGCGCCATCCTGACCACGACCACAGTTTGGCACCAGGAGGTTTGGGGCTCAACTTGCGGTCCCACAGCCTGCCGACCGCTCGCATCAGAGGAGGGCTAGTGAAGGTGTTCACTGAGCAGGAAGAGATGGGGAAGGGGTTCGGGCGGGAGATCCTGGGCGTGGGGAGTGTAGTGGGTGAGACTGGGCTCGGGTGGCAGACCTTGCAAGGCCTTGTCTTTGTCTCGGGCAGCCGGAAGCCACTGCTGACTGCAGCAGATCTGCATCTAGCACATCTGTCTGGGTGCACGTAGACAGCGAAGAGCAAAGGGCTCAGCTAGGAAGGAAGGCATGTGCTGCACCTGAGGGCGGCCTGGGAGGTAGAGAGAAATGGGTGGGTCTAAGAGATTTGGGCCGTACAGCCAGCGGAGCCTTGCAAGGACCGTGAGGCAGATGGCCCCAGATTCTGCAGTTGGTTGGAGGTGCTGGTAGCCTCTCTGTAAGCCCCACAATGCATTGTCATTATTTTTGCTTAAATTGTCAGTTTACTTACAGAAATCTGAATAATTTTTTTAAAATCATATGTGTTTGTCTACACAGTGATGATCTTCATGCTCCATGTCCCCTGCACAGACATGTATTTCCGTGTGGCACTTACCATATGGAAGCAGCTTCCTAAATTTGTTTTTAAGTTTCCAGTTGTTCATTGCTAATGTATAGAAATGAAGTTCCTTTGTTTTTGTTTTACTACCCCTCTATTTGTGGTCTCGCTAAGCTCCTCCTTTGTAGATCTGAGAACTTTTCCTAGATTCTTGGGTATTTTCTCTAGAAAATCATGTCATGTGCAATTAAAGACAGTTCTGGTTTTTCTTTTTCTGGTCTGCTGCCTTTCACTTTTTGTTTGCCTCTTTGTACCGACTGCGACTTCCAGTGCAGTGTTGGCTAGAATTAATGTGCATGACCAGGTGTGGTGGCGCACATGTATGATTCCAGCACTTAGGAGGCTGAGGCAGGAGGATCACTGTGAGTTTAAGGCCAGACTGGACTACATAGTGAGTTCAAGGCCAGTCTGAACTACATAATTAGACCCCATCTCAAAAAAAAAAGAATTAATGGGTGTAGATGTCCTTGGCTTGTCCTTGAACTTATGGAGTAAACACTTCCTGTTTTCCCACTTTTGTTCGCACTTAAGTTTTTTGTACATGCTCTTCATCAGTGGAGGGAGTTCTTTATTATTATTGATATGTTGCCTTTTTTTTTTAGCAGAAGACTCAGAAAGCGGCGTTTACATGCGATTCATGAGGTCACACAAGTGTTATGACATCGTTCCAACCAGTTCAAAGCTTGTTGTCTTTGATACTACATTACAAGTAAGTCCACCGATTTTCATGAACTTTTGACATGTCACTTGGATGGCTTCTCTGTATGATAATTTAAACCAGCAATACCAGCGGATACATATTGAGTCCTTTCCCTCTCTCAGGCGCTATGCTGAGGTTTTGTCTGAATTCTCAATCTCCATGGCAACCTTACAAGGAATGTGCTATTACTGTCGTCTTTGTGCAGATAAGGAAACTCAAATTCTAGCCCAAGAACATAAATCCCACAAAGTCTAGAGCCTGTGGACTTCATCTGCAGAGCTAGTGCATGGTGGGGTCTGGAATTTGAACACAACCTGTCTGCTAATCTGCCCTGTCTCCCTGGGTATAGCCTGATGGTCATTTGTTGTACAGTAGAGTATCTGATAAATATTTGAACTAATATTGGTTAAAAAGAAGAAAATACCAGCTGGGTGTGGTGGCACATGCCTGTAATCCCAGCACTTGGGAGGCTGAGGCAGGAGGGTTGCCGTGAATTTGAGGCCAGCCTGGGCTATGTGGTAAGTTCAAAGCCAGCTGGAACTACATAGCAAGTCTGTCTCAAAAATTATAAAAGAAGAAGAAAATACTAAGGTGGATAATCTCTTGAGAGAACTTTCTTGATATCATTTAGCAAAATATATGAACCTGATCAATTTGCTGCTAAAATTGTGCTTCTTATGGTCACTTTATATCAACATGCCGTATAATCATGTGTGAAAAGTCCTCAATAATACACTTAATCCCTAATGGTTAAATATATTCAGTGTAATGAGATCAAGATGTATACACGTACATCTCTCTCTCATTTGTACGTACGCGTATGTTTCTGTATAAGTCATCAGCAATAAAGTTGTCTTCAGTAGCCTTCCCCAATAGACCCTGAGCCACGAACTCATGGGCCAGTGGTCTATGAATGCTGGGCTCCCAGGAGGAGCCAGGCCAGGCCTGGAGAAGTGATGGGGACAGGAAGGCAGCCTGGGCCGCAGCCAGAGCCCCTAGGGGACCCTGGGCTGTGTGGCACTTGGAGGGTTCGTCCCTGCCCTCTCCCCTCCCCCACCTTCGCACATCAGCCCGGGCTGTGCTGGGAGATGTTGCCCAGGCCTCTCCAGCCCTGCCTTGCCCTGCTTCCCTTACAGGAAGGCAGAAAGAGTTTTATTTTTGTTTAATTTCATCTTCTAACTATTTCTTGTTGGTAGTGTGATTGATCTTTATAAATTGGCTTTCTATCCTACGATTTTGTTAAAGCCTTTGGACCGGGTAACCGTCACAGTCCCTTTTCAGCCCCAAGATTCCCTAAACTTTTGGCAGAAAGATGACAGTATCATAGTAAGGAATGAGAGTCATTTTAAGAAATGTGGTCCATGCAGCCCTTAGTACAAATTTCAGTGAATAACTAAACACTCTGAATTCCCAAAACGAAGGCACTCCTGGCCAGCCCATCTCATGCTCACCCCTACACCCTGAAAGGCTCCCTTTGGTAGGTAGCAGATCTCTTGGCCCTCGGCATTTCCGCAGACAGAAGACCAGGGGACAGTCAATTTGACTTTCACCCGGCTTCCCTTGTGCAGCTCACTCTTTTTGGAACTTAGAATTTAGCCAAACTGAGTAATATGTAAAAAATGTGATGCTTTCTGGACACAGAGGTGACAAATCCTGTAAATATCGCTTCCATGATCACGGAAGCCACGTGCTCCCGTATGCTCTCCAGACGTCGTTTCTCCCGCGCGTCTCTAAGCCTGCGCGAGTTGAAATTTGTCACGGTGGAAATGGAGCAGGCAGTCGGCATTAAGCCAAGTGAGGGCCGTGTTGGAAGAGTTGAGTGCTGCGGTATCATCAGCACATCCGCGAGAGCTAAGCGAGCAGACAGGAAATGGCACGGGACATTCTCGGTGCCAAGATAACTGCCTCACTAAGAGACGGCTTAAATACACTGCGGCATAAGTGTATCAAAGAAAATCGTGTAGCCATAAAGAGGAACGAAAAAAATATGGATTTGTTGAAAATATGGGTCGGGAATTTAGCTCAAGTGGTAGGACACTTGCCTAGCAAGCCCATGGTCCTGAGTTCCATCCCCCGCACCAAAAATATATACATACATCTATACACACGTATGTGTATGGTTTTATATTTATGCACGCACGTGTGCGCGCGCACACACACACAAAGTACTTAGTTTTTGCCATACTGGGAATTGAACCTAGAGCCTCGCGCAGACCGGGCAAGCACTTTACCATTGAGATACAACCCGGACCCTTTTTAAAATTTTTCATTTTGAGACAGGGTCTCCCTAAGTTGCCCAAGCTAGCCTCAAACTTGGGATCCTTCTGCCTCAGCTTCCCAAGTAGCTGGGATTACAGTCACGTGCCACCATGCCTGACAAGAATATTTTTTTAAATTCACGCACACACACAACACACACACACTCTCACACACTGCAGAACAGCACATACATTGACCAAGTCATTCTGAAGGTGTAAAGTAGCAGAGGCATAACTCATGTAGAGATTTATGGGACTCTTAAAGGGACCAAAGATGGCCATTTAGAGGGAGGCTGGAAAAGGAGATGTTCAGAGATCAGAGAACAGAACAGACAGAAAATTATAAAAACGGAAGCCGAGCTGCCCCCAGGGGAGGCGGAAGCACATTTGTGCACACAGCTTTCTGTTTCCAACTCCAGTCTCCTGAGAGGCCAGCTCCACGTTCTCTGTTTGGGTTCCATGAGTTTCCCCTGTGTTACTGCAGGAGTCAGCCTGAAGATCACTGCTGGTCTGTCTCTGTGGCCATCTCTCAGTTCTTGGAAGTGGAAGTCAGGTGACAGTGTGACATTCCCCCATTGGGGCACTGTCACCCGCATGGTCCTCCTCTTGCCCGTTGCCCATCTGAGCTCCTGAGGAACCCCCAAGGATACAGGAGGACAGGGACAATGAGGCACAGGTGTCAGCTGAGTCCTGCCCCTGGCTCGGGGCCCTGCCCTGCACATCCGCAGTGCGGTCTGGGCCAGAGAACCCCACGTTCACGTAGGGCACTCAGGCTGCTGGGTGCTCGGCATCCCCTGTGTGGCCGTTCCTTCTCCACCAGGACCCAGCAGGAAGCCAGGAGCTGTCCCCAAAGGAAAGTGCCATCTGCAGAAGAGGATGTGTCTGTGTTGGGTCCCCTGGGCATTTCCTGTTGAGGGAGGCTGATCTGGCCAGGCTCTAAGGCCCTGGGGAAGAACAGAGGGCCTGACACAGCCTGCTCTTGCTCTGCGCCCTCCAAAAACAACTCCCAGAGTCACTCAGTACATGCATCAGAAGAGCACAAGCAGGTGTGGACATTCGGCCTCCAGAGGCCCCACCCAATGTCCCACAGTGACAGTGCTGTCCTTCCAGGACACAGCCTCCTCGGGGATGTGCAGCTGTGTTTGGTTGCCCAGCCTAGAGACAAGAGGACAGTCCAGGGACTTCCCGTTCAGCTCTTCCCCCCACTCCCCTACTTTGAAGGTCAGACAGCCAATGGGAAGCTGGGCAGGGCAGTACACTCCTGGAATCCCACAGTCTGAGAGGCTGAGGCAGGAGGATTGCAAGTTCAGGCCCAGCCTAGATAATTTAATGAGACCCTGTTTTAAAAAATAAAAAATAGCAAAAAGGGCTGGTGATGTAGCTCATTGGGAAGGCTCTGGATTCAATCTCTAGAACCATAACAAAAAAGAAAAAGGCCAGAATCAGTGATTCAGGAGCAAAGACATACACGGCCAGGGGCTGCGAACCACTGTGCCCCCAGTCGTTCAGACTTGAGCCACGATGTCCTCTGTGGCCTGATGACGATGCCCTCGCTCTGACCAGCAGATCAGGTGGCATTTTGGGTTCTGAGAGTAGGGGCTGTTCGGAACCACTGTCCAGGACCTCTGGAAACGTGTGTTTTCTTCTGCAGGTCAGCCCAGCACCCTGAGCTGGCTTAGCCGGAAGCTGGTAAGAGCAGACCACTCCAGTCTGACGACTGTAGTCAGGTCTTTGGCAGAGATCCAGCAGGGTATCCACGTCATGCAGCTGTGTCCATACTGTATTTGGAAGCATCTGCTCTGCAGCTACCAGAGAGGAGACCTTTTCAGGATTGCTGGACTGCGGGCCCACACCCGTACTGTGCATTTCCTCTGTCCAAGCTCCATGGTCCTTGGTTCTGCCTCACTGGCAATCAGCAGCCTCTTGTGCCTAGGCTTCCGGTAGTGGCAGACCAGATGCTGGTTTGTTTCAACACAGCATTACAATTTGCCTGGAGAATGGGACTCTGACTCCCACTGACAGAGAGCTTTAGCGCTGTGTTGGAGCCCAAGGTCAGGACACCAAGTCCACAACCCTGTGTCTAGGAACTGTTCCTGGCACCTGTTTCTCTGCCAGTCAGGACCCAGAAGCCACTCCCATCATTTGAACCAAAAAGTAACATGAACTTGTTAATAGGGTATAAGTGAATGGAGTAAATGAAGGGGTAAATAAAGACCTTTAAAGCAGTGTTCTCAAAGTCTGGTTCCCACACCACAGCTTCAGCATAAGCCAGGAATTTATGAAGTGCAAATGATTGGCCCCATCTCAGACCTACTAACTCAGGAACTCGGGACAAGGCCCAGCCGTGCATGTTTTACTCTGGCCGTCAGGTGCCCCATGGTTTCACACCAGTGCTCTTAGCAGCCATGGAGCTGAGAGGGGTCCAACTCTACACATAATGGGAAAACAGCTGATTCAGCTGCTATTACAGGAAGGAAGCAGGTGCCAAAGTAAGGCAGTGCTAGATAGAGTTTACAGGCATGGCAGGCAGACAGGGGCTCACAGGCGACAGGCAGGAAGCCCATAGGCTGAAGGCAGGAAGTCACAGGCTACAGGCAGGAAGTCCACAGGATGCAAGCAAGAAGTAACAGGCTACAGGCAGGAAGTCCACAGGCTAAAAGATGACACCTCAAGAATTGTCAAGGCCCAAAAATAAATAGTATTGTGTAACAGAATCATCACATCCCAAGATTGAGGGGGAGGTTTTAAGAATTATTAAATATCCCTTCTCACAATAGCAACATGATTGGTTCATAGAACTGTTTCAAAGGTAGAACAGAGAATTCTCTTATACCCCACATTCAATTTATTTTTGACATTTTACATTAGTGTGGTATATAGTTGCCACAATTAATGAACCAGCGTTGATGCTTTTATTAACTAAGAAATACTTTATTCGCATTTCCCTGGTTTTTACCTAGTGTCATTTTTCCATTCAAGGACCCCATCTAGGTTGCTGTTAAATTTAGTCGCCCTGTCTTCTTAGGCCCCTCTTGGTCATGAACATCTCAGACTTAACCTTGTTTTTGACCACGTGGCAGGTTTAAGGAATATTGGTCACATATTTTGCCCAGTGCCCTCTATTGAGATGTACCTCACTTTTGTGTCATGATTAACCAGGATTATAGGTTTGGTGGGGAAGACTACATCTCAAGGGTGCTTAGCTGCATGACTTGTAACACCGAGGTGATGTTGGCTGTCTTCCCTATGGAGTTACTCTCTTTTTCCTCCTTCCTGTACCCTAATCACTAGTAGAAGTCACAGTATGCAACCCAGTCTTGGGGAGTGAGGAGTTATACTTTACCTTCGGGAAGATGGAATATCTACATGAGCCAGCTGGAATTTTTTTGCAAGAGATGTATGTCTTTTCCTTCATTTATTTATTTATTCAATCATTTATTTCAATGTGGATTTAGGAATATTTATTTTATACTTTGAGTTACAGCCCAGTACTACTTTGTTTTCCTGTTTAAATTATGCCAGGCAATACAGTTTGTAATAATGCCAGTGAAAATAAAAATAAGCAAGTAGCCAAATAAGTAGTTTTTGCCAAACACTTATTTTTTCAAAGAACATGGGGGAATTATAGAATGAAGAGTATATAATCAAAAGGAAATTAGAAGGGCCTGACTAGAAGAGGGCCACCCAGTATAATCTTAGTTTGTGGTTAAAATTCAGATGCACATCCCCAGCACCCACAAAAAAAAAATCAGGTGCACAGAGGGACAGGAGTGCTTGATCATTTGCAAAATAAAAAGAGGGAAAGGCCGCTCCGCTTGTTGAAAGACTGACGCCAGTAGTGTGGATAAGGAAGTGAAGCCCTTCGACACAATTTGTGCTTCCTTCACTATCAAGAAGAGTGATCTTCAAACTGGAAAGGGTGAAATAAATAGTGATTAGAAGAAATTAAGGCCCATGGTAATTTAGAGATTAAGGAGATGCCTTTCTGCTAACCACGTCTGGTTTCTGACCCGCATGAGTCACATTCTCATACACTAGGGGTCTCAGAAGGAGCTCATCGGGCTGCTCGTGGTATCGGCGGCACTGTGGACGTAAGACCTGATGCTGGGAAGGGGAGAGAGGACGGGGGCCTCAGAGGACCCTCTTGGAAGCCACCGTGGAGTCGCACACACCTGCAGGTCCCAGAAGACTAACCGTGGATATGGCAATGCACTGACGGGCTTATCAGGGTTTCTGCTGGGCAGATGACAAGGCCAAGTGATGTCCCAGGGGACAAGGGGCACCAGAGTAGTCTGGCAGCTCAGAGAGAGTGAATGGCTCCCAGGACTTGAAAGAATGCAGATTGGATCTTAGCCCAGAGCCGGCTTTCTCACTGTGTGGGACCCCGCCTTGGGGGACGCCGTGAAACCCATTCCCACACCTCCTGTCCCAACCCATCCTCCCTGGCAGGGGTCCCTGGGACCCTGCCCCGCTGTGACCTCCAGCCAGCGGATGACGCTCCAGCCTGGTCTTCGGTCCCCTGAAGTCCCTGGCCCCTCTGCAGCCACCTCGGCAGCCTGTCCCCATGCCGGTGACCCTCCTGTCTTCTGTCCTCATGTACTCGCCAGCAGCTTGGTATCTTAGTCCTACATGAGCCGCCCTGTGGCAGCCTCCGCCTCGCTGGGACTCCAGTCTATGACTCTGGTGGCCCCCTCAGGGTTCTTACACACAGCTCTGCAGCCTTTGGAAGAATGATGTGGACTTGCAGGTGGAGGTCAGTGGTAGAGTGCTTGTCTAGCCAGCACAAGGCACCAGAAAATCTTAAAAAATTAAAAACAGGGCAACTAACATTTGGAATAATGATGCACATATTGATTTTGTCAGTGATGTCTTCTAATTTACAGGTGACTTGAAAGTAGGAAAGGTAGCTAAGAGTATCCAGAAAGGTGTTTCAAAACATTAGCCAGGCTCACATAGTGAGTTCAAGGCCAGCCTGGACTACATAGCAAGAGCCTGTCTCAAGGGAAAAAAAAAGAAAGAAAGAAAGAAAAAAATGCTAAATTATTCTTAGGACCAGTAGATAAGTATGTAGTATGCAGAACTGAGGAAGTGAAGGACTCAAACTGGAGGCCAAGAGCTGTGAGGATGTGAACATCGGACAGACTAGACTCTGAGCTAATTTGCTGAGACAGGATCTCGCTTGTAGCCTAGGCTGGCCAGAACCTGCAGATATCATCCTGCCTCGGTCTCCCAAGTGCCTGCACTACCAACGCTGGCAAACAGGACATGCTGAAAGAACTTTGACTTTTCATCAGCATTAATTCTATCAGTTTCACAGCCAATTTAATTCGCGCAGAGCGGAGTGAACGTGTAGAGGTAGCAGCACGACATCCGAGGGACTGGAGCCCCGACTGTCGGAACCCACAGAGACGCCCCTGTCTGCTTACTGTTTCAGAAATCATCTTTGCATTACTTTTTGTTCCCCACCCTGACTTACGTAATTATCACATTTGGTGGTTGGAAAATCCTATCACAATGTAAATTTTTAAATTGATAACAGATTGAACTAATTGCATGTCCTGGAAAAGAAAGAAATTTTCCCAGGTACTCAAGATCCCTGAGAGATTTTTCCCTGCAGATGAAATTTGAACTAGATTATCACCAGTTCTCCTTTGCCCCATTTACTGGTTCACTGGAAACACCGGAGCCCCTGTAACAGGGAGAACTTTCCAAGTGTAGTTCTGAGTCACCCCTCTATTCCTTACTGCACGGATTGTTAGGGGGCGTTGTTCTGGTGGCAGAAAAGAGGCAGGCGCCCTGTCTTGTGTATTTCAGTCTTTAGTTATTCTTTGAGTTTCTTGTGTAAGAGAGACCATGTGATTTTAAGCTTTCACTTTGTTTCTGTTTATTTTTTTGAGACAGGGTCTCGTGTAGGTCAGACTGACCTTGCACTCACTGTGGAGCCCAAATTAGGCTCCAACTCTTGGTGATTCTCCTGCCTCAGCCTCCCAACTTCTGGAATTACAGGTGTGCATCACCATATCCAGCTAAGCTTATGTGTCTGATTTATTTCACTGAACACTAAGGTCTCAAGGTGCATCCATTTTCCTGCAGGTGACTCGGGTTTATTCTCCTTTGGAGCAGGGTAGCTTGTGCACTCTGGAATGTCATATCAGGTCTCTGGAGGTTGGAAGCACTGAGGCAGGAGGATCTCTATAATGTACGGACAGATCAGCAGTTCCTGCAGGTGAAATCAAAATAGTAAATCTGTATCTGTCTCTTCTGGTGATGTCAGTGCAGGGTGGGAGATGAAAGCGCTGTTTCCTCATGAGGGAGAGCAGGGAGCAAGGGACCCAGTGTCAACTCTATATGAGACCTGGAGCTGCGGGGCAGATATGCACAGATGACGAATTTCACGGGAAAAGCAATGCAATGATTTCATTGCCTTGGTGTCATCATCAGCCTGGACAAGAGGGGTGTGGCATCACTTGGTTTTAGTGCTGGGATACTTCCCTGCAGAGCGGAGGGGCACTTCACACTGAATTCTGAGCCTCACACGGAGCTGCAGCCTCCCCAGGGCCTTTCTCACTGTGAACCTTGCCACTGGCCCCGTGACAGCATAGTGACGCTGTGCTCAGAATAACTCAGTCTGGCACATGATGTCAGTTCCTCTTATCCGTGCCATTGTGTTGGCCGGACACAGTGGCACACGCCTGTAATCCCAGCCTTCTGGGAGGCTGAGGCAGGAGGATCACCACAAATTCGAAGCCAGCCTGAGTAATTTTTTTTTTCCCCACAATGAATGTATTTATTGTGTATCACAAACATATACTAGTAAACAGGGAAAAATTAAAAATAAATGCAGTTTCATAAAATTTTTTAAAAACCCTATAGAAATTTACTTTCTCATAGTTTTTTATTTTTTTTTTAATTTTTATTTTAATGGTACATTTTCGATATACATATCGATAACATTCATCATTGGGGATTTGTACCTGTACATGATATACCTTGTTGCTTCTTTTTTTCCCGTTCCCCTCTCCTCACCCCCTCCTCCTCCCTATTTACAATAGCTTTGTTTCCATTTTTTCCTTCCATTTCTTATTTCTCTTGTCCCTCTGTTCCTTTCCCCTTCCCTTGTTCCATTTCCCATTTGGACACTTTCTTCCCTTTCCCAATATAATACATTTTAGTCTTTATTTACACTTCAGTTTCTCACACCAGAGAAACTATGTGGTATTTAAACATGTGTGTCTGATTTATTTCACTTAAGAGTATGGTCTCAAGATGCATCCATTTACCTAGGAATATCTCAAGCTTATCATTCTTTATGGCAGAGTAGTACTCCACTGTATAAAAATACCACATTTTCTTAATCCATTCTGCTGTTGATGGGCATTTGGGCTGCTTCCACGATTTAGCTATTACAAACTGTGCTGCTATAAACGTGGGTGTGCATATATCCCTGCGGTATAATGATTTTAATTCTTTTGGGAAGATACCAAGGAGTGGAATAGCTGGGTCAAATGGAATCTCTGGTCCTAGTTCCCTGAGGAATCTCCACACTGATTTCCATAGTGGTTGTACCAGTCTACATTCCCACCAACAGCGGAGGAGGGTTCCTTTTTCTCCACAGCCCCTCCAGCATTTGTTATTGGCTGATTTGTTGATAATAGCCATTCTTTGTGGAGTGAGGTGGAATCTCAGGGTTGTTTTCATTTGCATTTCTCGAATGACCAGTGATGTTGAACATTTTTTCATACGTCTATCTGCTGTTTCTACTTCTTTATCTGAGAAGTGTCTATTCATTTCTGCTGCCCACTTTTGGATTGGGTCTTTAAATTTGGGGGGTCTGATTTTTTTGAGTTCTTTGTATATTCGAGATGTTAGTCCTTTGTCAGAGGAATAGCTGGCAAAGAATTTTTCCCACTCCGTGGGTTGTCTCTTCACTTTGTTGGTAGTTTCTTTTGCTGTGCAAAAGCTTTTTAACAAGATCAGGTCCCAGTTGTTGATCCTTTGTGATATTTCCTGGGCAACTGGGGATTTGTTCATAAAGTCTTTGCCTACACCTGTGTCTTTAAGAGTTCGACCTATTCTATCTTCCAATAGATTTAGTGTTTCTGTTTTAATGTTTAGATCTTTGATCCACCAGCCTGAGTAATTTAGTGATGTAGCAAGACCCTGTCTCCAAATAAAAGTGCATGAAAAGGGCTGGGGATGTAAAGTTAGTCCCATGCAATCACTTCGTTTGTGTTTTGTTTCCAGTGGTCCCGAGACACTTAGGTTACAGCATTAAGGGCTTTCAGGTAGCAGATTAGTCAGAGAAGTTATCATGGAGAAGCAGAAAGTTTTTTCTCTTTTAAAATAACAGTCATCATATTTGAGTGTTACGGTTAAAACCTCACACTGTTGTCATTTTTTTTTCAATTTGAAGTTTGATGAGACTCTGTAGGATGAAAATACTCATTGGAAGCTGCTGGAACCATCTGTGATTATTTGTACAAAGCATAAACATTAAAGAGCAAAATATTAGCCAGTTAAACTAACAGCAATACTTTATTTTTTTCTTGGGTTTTTATTTTATTTTTATTGATTGATTGATTGATTTTTGTTTTATTTTGAGATAGGATCTCACTGTGTAATCCAGGCTGGCCTCCCACACAGGGCAGTCCTCCTGCCTTAGCCTCCCAAGTGCTGGAATTATAGACGTGCGCCACCACACCGGATCCATATATATTTCTGTTTGCCCACGTATCTACCCCTGTCGGCTCCTTCCCTCTTACAGTTCACGGCAATTCTAGAATCTTGCCTTCTGCGCGAAGCC